>JAPWDM010000010.1:13541462-13823212 GCA_035578155.1 Brachynemurus nebulosus | reverse complement strand
CACTACAAACACAAGTGTGTTACGGTATTTCAAGGTAATCTTATATTAAAATTACTTCTAGGTTACTATAGGTGAAATTATCTAAACTTGGACTGACGTCATTAAACAAATCCAACAAATTCATCACAATTATAAGACGTACCAAAATTTTCTGTCTCTTTTGCTTGTTGTTATTTTTGTATCAGAGTTAGAGATGATCGATATATCGATAACTGTTATTTTGTAACTAGTATAGAAAGATAACAGTTATCGTCAATAACTGGAATACCCAGTAACTGGTTACTCAAATAACTCCTTTGGAAATGTCGATAACATAGGTCAATATTAATATATTCGAAAGCAAGGATCACAGTAATTTATTTGAACCACCTACGGAGAATTTCCAAATAATAACGCCCCAGACAAGTTACACATTTTCTATTGTAGCACATTTAAAAAACCCTTAAAAAGAACTATTGTCTATTGTACAGTTATCTATTTGTATTTGTAATTTTGTATCCATAAAATTGTTAAAATTGTGTATATAAAGCCTAAATCCTTGTATAGACAAGTATTTGAACAGATATTGCAGATTATTTAGTATCCGTCAGTATTATAGATCTGTACATATTTCACTAACAGAACCGT
Source organism: Brachynemurus nebulosus (assembly GCA_035578155.1). Classification (NCBI taxonomy): domain Eukaryota; kingdom Metazoa; phylum Arthropoda; class Insecta; order Neuroptera; family Myrmeleontidae; genus Brachynemurus; species Brachynemurus nebulosus. The sequence goes on along the minus strand of JAPWDM010000010.1, from coordinate 13,822,585 downwards.
TTATACGCATATCGAATATCTTACAATATGTTAAAATATCCAAATACCATACCAGTTATTATAATAACTGTTATAAATAATAGTTATTTTTCAGTAACTGTTATTGCAATAACAGTTATTAGAAAATAACCGTTTAGCTCATCTCTAATCAGAGTAATTATAGTAATATAAAATGTACGTCAAATTTTATTTCGTTTATTAATGAAATCAGTCCAAGTTTTCACCTACAATATTTTATTTTGTTATCTTTCAATTTGTTATTAAACATAAAATTCAAGAAAGGAGGAAAAAAAGATTAACCTTAAGTCTCATCTAAAGTAGTTAACAATAAGATATTCCTGTTCTGTTAGAGCAGGACTTCTTAAACTATAGGTCGCGATCCCATTTGGGGTCGCTTAGCGAAATCTTGGGTTCATAACGAAAAATTTGTTATATGTGTAGGTATATATTGTTATCTAATCAATAAATCCTTACAAAATACTTATATATTTCTATTTGGGGTCGCGAACGAAAAAAGTTTAAGAAACCCTGTGTTAGAGTGTAAAAATCAATATAAAGAACAATTTACTATTGATAATATTTCTGACAATTCAAAAAATTCATAGTTCAAATCTTACAGTTATTCAGAAAATGTGTATTTACAAATTAGCAGTCGAAATACCCTAACTGGCACACTATTTTGACAACCAGTACCTTTATACAGTCGAATCGCGTTACAAGTCCGCCGATATTATTATTTTTTTTCTATTTTAAACATTCCCTCTCCATGACAGAAAAGAAATTCATTTCAATTATTGGTGTTGATGTTTAATAAGCTAGCAAGCGTAGTATTAGTGTAACATGAATCTCAAGCTGGCAGCTCCAGCTAATTAATCGTGTAATTATTGCTTCTCTAAAATTCAAAGTTATTCATGAAGAGAATGTTGAAAGGATCAGCTCTGAATTTTTTTATAATTTTTGGGGTGGTTTTGGAAGAGGTTAGAGGCCCAGAGTTGTAAAAAGATAGCCTCCGCTGGCTCTCTTTTTTTTATAATTAATCGTGTAATTGTTGCTTCTCTGAAATTCAAAGTTATTTACGTAGAGAATGTCGAGAAGATCATCTCTGATTTTTTTTTATAATTTTTGGGGTAGTTTTGGTGGAGTTTAGAAGCCAAGAACTGTTTATAGGCTCTTTTAAACAGTTCTTGGCTTCTAAACTCCACCAAAACCACCCCAAAAATTATAAAAAAATTCAGAGCTGATCCTTTCAGCATTTTCTACGTAAATAACTTCGAATTTTAGAGAAGCAATAATTAGACGATTACTTGTAAACAAAAGAAAGCCAGCGGAGGCCATCTTTTGCAACTCTGGGCCTCTAAACTCCACCAAAACTACCCCAAAAATTATAAGAAAAAAATCAGAGATGATCTTCTCGACATTCTCTACGTAAATAACTTTGAATTTCAGAGAAGCAACAATTACACGATTAATTATAAAAAAAAGAGAGCCAGCGGAGGTTATCTTTTTACAACTCTGGGCCTCTAACCTCTTCCAAAACCACCCCAAAAATTATAAAAAAAATTCAGAGCTGATCCTTTCAACATTCTCTTCATGAATAACTTTGAATTTTAGAGAAGCAACAATTACACGATTAATTAGCTGGAGCTGCCAGCTTGAGATTAATAGAACCTAAGATTGATGATTTTTGTCAGAATCGACTTACACGCACGATTTTGTATGCACATGTCCCAACTTTAGAAAGAATTTCATTTAAAATGAGAACTGCGCTGTATATGAGCACATTGTATGTATAGTTGTGTGAAAATGTGATGTGAGTTATGGTCCGGGGTGACTATGAAGGTAACCATATGTGAAGTCGAGGGTGGGTCTAGGGTTGAGTACTTTTTTAATATAATTTTATATTGCCTGCATATTTGCCTTATTAAACTAACAAATCATAAATAAAATAGTAGTGACGTTACTTGACTTCTTGTCCAACTTACTAACCCCCCAGCCCACCCGGCTTCAGCCCTGTTTCGACGCGATGGGCCGTGGAACTTTCCACACACACATACTGTATGTGCATGCGATACTCTCTATTTTGGATTCTAATATTAAATTCTTTGAGTTTTTACTTTGTTTTCACTTTTATCAAACGAGAATAATAACAGAAACAATAATAGTAGAGACTTTTTTTCTTTATGAGAAAAATTTTCGGCTTTTTGACATTATTGAATTCTTAAAAATTTTAATATTATAGAATGTGTGGTTTGTATATTAAATTTTGTTTTAAAACTATGTCATAAAGTTGCAAGTCATTACGAGTTATTACAAAAAGTTACTTCTTAAAATTACCGTAAACACACTCAACAATGGACTGAGTGTTTTTCCCGAAACTGTTTTCGATTTTTTTATCTTTTCGGGTCCGCTGTTAAAATTGAAGCTCAAATTATTCCTCAAGTTTTCCTGCATAGACACATTTTGTATTTTTTTATCAATTCAAAAATAATAATGTAAAATCGAAGAGCTAAATGTTGCTTAGATAAACATAAATTTACGTCTCAAGAAGAATAAATATCGTCGTAACAGCATAACATTGCAAATTTCCGATAAAAAAATTACTTTTACTCGAAAATTCGCTTGCATACAACAATGGTTCAATAACGCATCTTATGTAATTTTTTTTGCTCTTTGCAATGGTATAAAAAAAATTTTGAAAACAAAATTTTGATAAAAAAACTCATTTTTTTGAGGTTCTACGTACACAGCATAAGAATATAAATTACTGCATCATTAGGATTTTTTACAGATGTATTTATCACAATTTTCATAACATTATAAATACGCTGCCAATGGGGTGTGGCACACAGCTTCCTAATACTCGTAAAAGACTTCAAAACAGTATAATCCACAAAATATATATACCATGAAATTAAATTTTCGCCTTAAAGTTCATAAAAAATTGTTGTAACTCAAAATACTTAAAGGTTAAATTATAAAAAAATAGCAAAATATATTTTAGAAACTAACCCACAAAATCTTTAAAAAATTGAGCGAAGTGGGACTAGCAGTAAATAAAATATTGACATTTAATGGGATTTCATGGTAGCGCCGTATGATTAAATTCATAGGGGAACATCTAGGAACCAAACTGCATAATTTCTGAAAATTTCATTAAAAACAATCGAATAGTTATGGCACTTGGTACAAACTGGCGACACACAGACGATCCGACACCAAACCAAAATTGTTCAGAAAGCTCTAAAAACGTAAAATGTGCGTAAAAAATTTTATTTTGGAGGGGAAAAATTTTTTATTTTTCAAAAGTGATCACAATGCTTCCGCTACTTTAGTAGTCTCGAAAGCAAAATAAAATAAAATGTTCTCATGTGTAAATTAATGCTTTATAATGCTTTATCTTGTTTAGAAGAAAAATTTCTAAGGAAATCGTGAGGTTTTGAGCGTTTTGAGTTGTGTATTTTCTATGTACTTTTTTTATGCGGTCGCGATCCACCGCATAAAAGTTTTTTTTTTTACAATGGAACAAACTATACTTTTATAGCCTCTATTTATAAAGTTCTTGAATATTTTTTTTATGCGATTTCTTTATGTAGTCCCTATTCACCGCATGAAAAAAGGTTCAGCTGTATAAATGGTTGGAATTCTGAAAACGGAACATTTGTTGGGACATTAGAACTCAAACAAAGTTTCTTTATTGAATAACTAAGCTAGAAATTTATTACTTATTAGTAAATACCTTCAAAATATCCGTAGAGCTCGTACAATTGTAGCACCTTATTTTTTCAAAAAACGTAGTTTTATGTTACTCAAATTTTTGAAACCGTACTGTAATCTTTATTTATGTATGCTAATTTTTAATGCCAGTTTTTTTTTTTTTTTTATAGAAATAACAATACCAAACAGAAGTAAGAGAGAAGTACAGGCCAGCACCAGTATCAACAAATTTACAAAAAAAGTTTAAACAGGATATACTCAGGTTATCATCAGATTCTGTATATAAAATAAACAAGATGATAATACTAAATACATCTCTCTTATGCATTAAATTTTGTTATAATCTTTGTATATATAAATCCTAACTGGTCACGAAAGGTTTAAACTAAATAAAACAGCGTTTATTCTATTTTAAAATATTTCAACCGATTTCGACATTTTAGTATATTACTTTTAAGCGAGAAATTCTAAAAATTTCAAAACTTTTATAAATCTTTCATATAAATATATTATTCTTAATAAGATAAGAGTATTTTATTTAGATTTAATAAATGTTTTACCTATGATTTAGTAGGCATGTAATGATTCAAAAATATTTATTAATCTGACCAAAGAAAAATTATCCAAGGTCCACACTATCAACGTTCTAGTTAAGTATCGCATAGTTAAATATACAACGAATTTTCGTTTACAAAAATTAGTTTTTCTTGGAAACTAGTTCACATAGAATAATTGTTCAAAAGCCTATTTTATGTAAGCCCAATTTTTTCTCCTCTGTCCAATGGTGTAAAAAAAATATCGCAAAAACTTTTGAATTTGGGAGAATTTTAACAAAAAACTTTTTTTCACGAAAAATGCCCAAAAAAACTATGTTCCGGGTATCGGACGTGTCTGGCTAACGAAGTCATCCAAGATTTTTGCACTTTCATTGTTTTTACCAAATTTCATAAAAAGAAGATATTTAAAATGTTTGGATTTGATGACAACACTCTGATCCTTTTTTAAAGCTTTTTCGTCGTAAACCCTGAAATATCCTCAAATCAACTGGATCCACTTTTATTAAACCTAGTTACGAATAATCTCATAAGTAGGTTTCAGCTTTCAAACTGAGTTTTTAAGATTTTTAATTTTATTTTGTATCTTAGAAATCCTGAAATATTCTAGAAACGGTTGGACCGATGTTCATTAAAACCGGCTAAGAACCATTTCGGAATTATCAGCTCTCAAATTAAAAAAAAAACGCATTAAAAGTGGTTAAGGCGTTTTGGAAAAAAACAATAGCAGACATACAAACACTGCTTACCCCAAAGGCATACACTTCGTTACGTCTTGGGTAAAATGTGAAAATTGGTGTCATTTGATAGAACAAGCAAGATCTCCTTTTTCCAAAACGATGGATTAAAAATTGAATTCTTGACAGACAATATGTATATAATAATTTTTATCATTAAAACCCAACACTGACACCCCGAGTGAGACGTTCAATTTGTTTTACTGACTTGACTACGTCACAATCTTAACAAACGGCAAAAACATAAAATATTTAGGTATACTTTATACCTTCTTTTTTTTGTAAATATTTAAAAAATATCATTTCCTCTGTTTAACTCATTATTTTCTAATTTAAATTAATGACAATAAAATACATGTAAAACGCTATTTGTCTACTTAAGGTGGGTATGAGGTTGGTATTTATATGTATACATCCTTGCAGTACTTCAATACATACATATACAACATAATAATTTTCATGTCTTTTTCTTTTCATCTCAGCTAAAACTCGGCACAATAAAACGATTTTCAAAAAGGGTTAAACTAACTATTAATTATTCCTTATGAAATATTACGTTGGTAAGAATATATTTTAATGGAAGACAGGCGTATGTATATGTATGCCTCGACAAGGATAATTTTGTCTTGCGTAGACTGAATTAGGTCGCACAGTTCTAATCGCAGATATACAAGATCCTAATTTCATATCTACCGTACCCGCTGTATTTGTATCTATACAAACATGTGAATGTGTTTATGTAATATGCTGAATGTATAACCACGCACCTTGCATATATATAGTATATACTATCATGGCCGACCTATGTAACTAACAAACAACAACTAAAAATAAATTTATTTATTTTAAGAAAGATATCCCTTTATTTTGAGAATTTTTTTGTTCAATAGAATTTTTACACTTAAATACGACACACTTCATGTTTTTTTTTCTGTTTAAATTTCACGAGTTGATTAAAAAAACAATGACACTAAGAACCGATGTAAACGATGTGACGAACAGTAACAGACTAAATCAGAAGCGGTGTAAATTGCACCTCACTGCACCTTACGAACGACAGATTTACTTGCTATGTTAGTATGTTGGTTTAGATCAAATCTTGGAATCAAAATTTAGACAGGTTCTAATTGAGCTAGAGGTTTCAAATTTTGCATACGTGTCTCACCTTGATGACAATGCAATATTGTATAATTAGTTTTGTCCGAAATCGCCCCAAACCAAAATTGTTGATTTTTAGTCCTGTGCAACTTTTTGACATTTCGAATTGTCAAATATTGTCCATTGATTTTACATTGCAATTTTTTGTTTCCATAGTTACGTCTGATTAGGGTAAATTAACCGATTAAAATATAGGTAAAAAAATTGCTTCTTTAATTTTTTTTTAAAATTAATTGTAATCAGACTAAAAAGTAGAAAATAAATTAAAGTAAAAAAAATGTTTTTTAAGAAAAAGCTTTTATTTAAAAATGAGCTAAAAAAAATAAAATATCTTTTGAGTGAAGTTTGAAGCAATATGCAACATAATTTATAAAAGCTTGAGGCGTTTATTTAAGTTTGGTAACTACTGAAAAGTAAAATAGCTACAGCTATATCCAAAAAAGAAATACCTAGTTAATGATAACGCCTCAAGCTTTTATATAAATTATGTTGCATATTGCTTCAAACTTCACTCAAAAGTTATTTTATTTTTTAGCCCATTTTTAAATAAAAGCTTTTTCTTAAAAAACATTTTTTTACTTTAATTTATTCTAGGTACATTTAATCTGTCTAATCTGTGGTTCTAATTTTAAAGTAACTTGCAAAAAAAAAAAAAAAAAAAAAAAAAAACGTGAACATCAGAACTCCATCACGGGAGTCGAATTTTTCCCTAATCTTCGTTATTTTTAAGATATTTTAGTTATTTTTAAGAGGTGGTATGTGAAATCCCTAAAAGGCACACCTTGGATACAAACTCAATACATATACAAAATTTCAGACCTCTGAAATTTAGGCGTAAAAATCGTGGGGATAAAAGTTAAAAATTGAAAGGCACGCCCTGGACACTAACCCAATCCGAATTCAACCTAGAGGCGTGATACAATGTAATATATCGAATATTAAAGTGGATATATAAATATTAATGTATGTTTAAATACGAACAAAAGTTCGCCATACCTGATAATATTCACAAGCACATCGATATTATTGAAATTAATATTATGCTGACTATATTTAGAGAGCTCCTTACGCATACGATTTGCAGAGGTACAATTATCCATGTCTCAAATATACTTTTGTATGGTAATGATAGACAAGGGGGTGTCTATTTATTATTGAAATTCTTGTGAGAAAAGTAAAGAATAAATGAAACAAATTTAAACGCGCAAAAGAAAAAGACAAAGACAAAGAGGTAGATGTAGAAGACGAAGAATATTCTAGAATTATTAGTGTTATTATATTTACCTTTCATTAGAAAACTTTTCATTCCTTTTGTGCAAATACTCATTAAAATGAGTTAATTCATAAATATCCCAATATCTAATTAACGTATTCTATATATACTAAAAACATACATAATATAACTACATACCTATCTCGAATATACGAGACATAAAAAGAGAGTGTTTTAACGAGTTGTTCCACCAAGTAAATGGGCCCAACAGTATTCGAGCATCAATTTTTTAGAATTTTGTATTTCGCGCCACAAAATCCTAATGAAATTGTGCAAGTTTTTCCAAAAACTGTGGTACTAAATAGGTACCGTTTTTTTTCTATAAGTCTTATTATTCAACACTTAGTACTTCGTACGTAATAATATTTACTACGAACTGATTGAATATTGATTGAAAAAACAAAAAATTAAAAAACAAGCAAACAAAGGAATGTCATTGTAAGATAATATTTTTTTCTACTCCTGTTGAAGAACACACATATCCGTTAATTGTTGAGAAAGTTAGACATTATTTAAAGGTGTGGAGGAATGATCATTACTCAATACCTTTCGACCAATGAAATCACCGTATTAACCATTATTCAATAGGTTTGTGATTGTTTTGTGAATAATATATCTATAAGTTTTATAGATATATATGTTGCGTAGTAACGTCTAAGTAAACAAAGTAGTTTGTATTTTGTTTTCATCGTTTGTACATATGTACATAAACATTTAATGAAATTAGAGATAGATTAAAAATTGTATTCTTTTGATATAAAATTTATATTCAATTTTATTTAAATCAAAAAGGAAAAAAGTCGTAGAAAAAATATCGTATTCTACTCGCTTGCAATGGCAATTACTCACTCAGATGCATTACGACACTCGCCTCGTAAACTCGGCTCGTGTCGCAATTTCATCTTCGTGAGTAATAGCTATCATTACCAGCTTGTTGAATAATATACTAATGTTATAGGAATAAAACTGAACAAAAAATTCACATAATATTTTTAAAACTTTCTAGAAAACCAGTTTACATATAGTATACTTTGAAAAAATTTTTAATTTCTAAAAAAAACACTCAAACTTGTTTTACTGGAACCAGCGTAACCACTAAGAGATAGAAAATATGTTATGTACATGCACGGTGTTTACTGTGTATTAGTGCGATATTGTGTATTTGTGTGAGTAAGGGAGATGGTAGTGGCGGTCACGAGACTCATTCATAGCTATGACACCACACGCATGTACTAGGGGATGTAACAATACCAAAAACAATCAAGTCGTGATGAAGTCCATTGTTTTGTGATTGATCTACACTCATCGACCGCTACTGAGAGATTAACAACTAAGAAGCCTAATGTGCCCATAAATGCCCACTGATGATTGCAGAAATGAGATAGTTGCTTTCCCTCTGTACTCTGGGGTTAAAACCGACACACTGAACCATAGAATCTGTAAACTGTTACAACACGGAAAACTGACAAAGATACTATAACCGCACATTTGAACAAATAAAAGAACAAAATTGGTATGTATATATGAAAACAGGTAAAGTTGGCTGCAAAGTGAATGAACAGGAGATAATTATTAAAAGTAGAGACAGAAGATCCATTCCCATTTTATCGTATCAATGGAACAAACCATTAATTAGCCAGCCTTTTATTTATTCAAATCGGTACCTATAAAAGAATATTTGAACAAAGTAACAAATTTGAGAATATATTGTAACAAAAAAGGAACGTGTCGTTTAATAACAAGATAAAGTGGCAAGAACTCAAATTTGGATTTAGCAACCCGCTAGCACTTACTCAAATATCATTCTAGTCATGAAAAGTTTTAATGAAATTAAAAAATATTACTTATCTTTTAATCTTCCCCTGACACCTCTAGAAAGTATTTCTAATTAAATTTATTAATAACAGACACATATGAGTACGTCATATACATGTTTCCACCATCAAAAAAGGTGATTATATCAAAGGTGTTGTTGGCTACTTGTTAATAACTACTCACGGGATACTGCAGGGTACCACACTGATGCCAGTGCTATTAACCAACTTCATATTATGTACCTACATGTGGAGCACTTATGTTGATGAATTGGGGTGGTTTTGCGTAAATTAATAAAATAATATCATTGTCAACCATCAGTAGTACCGAAGTAACAAGCCAACGCAACGGTGGTGAGCCTAGGTGAATGGAAATGAAAGGGGGAAAATTATTATTACGGAACCCTTACGGTGCTATGCGCGCGCTCTAGTGTACAGTAGCGCGTCTATTCTTTCACCAAACTTCTTTATTAAAAAAAAAATTCCACCAAGTGCATGTCAAACACGCACTGAATCAGGGTTCGAAATAAAATATAGGTAAATTTTTTACGGTTTATTTAAAAGCACCTAAATTAACAAAACTCTCAGTTCAAATTCTCCCAAAACTGTTACATAGTAGAAAATGTACAAATTTGGAAATTTAGTATTTCATAAATAAGGCTTAAAAATGAAAAGTGGTTAAAAGAACCTGAACTTCATTTTAAATATCTTTTAAACTAGAGTTACTTACGAAAAACGAAAATTTGATGCAGTTTCCAAAATTTCCCTTAACAACCTGGACTTGAAATTTTAGAGGATGTCTTCAAATATCGATACATATCTCAATGCAAAATTTCATTTATTTGGGACCATTTTTCCTACATATAAAATTATAATTTTTTGACTTTTCAAAAATTTAGCTGCCTGTAATCTCCGAAAGTTGCTAACTTAGCCGAATTGAATGTTTTTAGCAAGTTTCAAAATGACAAACTATTTATAATTTTCGAGCCAGTAAGGGAAAGTACCTCAAGATATTAAGGAAAAAAATTTTCTCTCTATATTAATTGAAACAAACGGACGGACATGACGAAATTATAAGGGTATCGAGACTTTTTCTTCGGAACCCTAAAAAATACTATACACTGTATAGGTACTCACTCACCTCGTGTACACAGGGGTAACATTCCCCCCTATTGAAATTTCATAGTATAAGTGGTATAGTAATTTACAAAAATGTGGTCACAGAAACGTTTCTTTGTTACAAAGAGTTTTCTGCAGTGATTAAAAACATTTGGTTCATAAATCAGTGGAACAAACAATTAAATGGGTAGTGTAATAAACTTCAGTGTGATGGATCACAAGTTCGAATTCTTCAGTTTTACATACCAGAGAATCAACTAACGATTTTGCAGAAAATCAACCAATTTCTTCAAATTAGATTAACGGACCAAAGTTACAATCTGGATAAGTGTTCTAGAGTTACGTACTTTTGGCAACGTACTATATACATGTATTAAATACATCGGAAACAGTCTAAAACCGCAGTAAACTAGATAATGAAACACATATTAGTTGTCTACGTTAGTGAAACAATTTCAATTTTATCAATGAGATAAAATTTAACTTAATATGAAATTAAACTTTGTTTCTTTAGAGTTTCAATGGTCAAAATCTCTAAACTCCTAAAATTTCATCACGTCCGGTCTGTTCAACCTACAACTTTCAGTTTAGAGGGGGGGGCTCGCAAGAGGGAAGGGGCAACCGGAGCTGCAATCCCCGGGGTCCGAGTCCCAAAATGGGACCGCCTTGGCTGCCAGATCTTATTAAAAAATTAGAGGCTAATTTTAATTTGACTGTTTATATACCTAAATACTCCTGTCGCAGAATCCTGCATAACATAGCGAATTTCCGTTTCCAAAAGTTAATTTTTCTCGGAAATCAATTTACATAAAAAAAATTTTTATGTGATTTGTTCTCGTCTTTCCAATGGTGTAAAAAATTGTCGCAAAAACTTTTTTGGTAAAAAACATTATTCACGAAAAGTGACCAAAAAACCACGTCCGATGCCCGCAATAAATGTTTCCTGTTTGTCCCGAATGCGTTCCTAAACCGTTCATTCGATTGCGATGAAAGTTTGACGAGATATTGTACGCATGCCAGCGAAAGTTTCTGAATTAGTACAACCATTTTACAACAGGTGGCGCATGAATTTTTCAACATACGTGTATTAAATAGCAGTAAGAAATATTCTATCCCCAGAATCGTAATAGTATATTGTGCAACTCGTGTGGGAAATTGTCGATTGCCCACAAAAGCGAAGTTCGCTTGAGTGGGGCAATCGACAATTCCGCACGAGTTGCACATACTATTTTTTATTACGAATTTCACATACTTTTTTCTATTATTATCACTATTTTTGACATTTTTATTACTTTTTAAAATAATATTTTTAAGTGTTCGTCTTTTTTTACTGAATTAATTATCGTTTAAATTACTTTGTTGGTGGTTTCTATAGAAATAATTATGAAATATTTATTAAATGAAAAATTAAGAGGCGATTTTGCGTGTTTTATTGACAATTTGCGTGTGGAAAGTTACTTTCCACACGCAAAAAAGTATGTGGAAAGAGTACAGTGGGCAAACAGCTATTTTGCGTACAGAAATGTGTGCGCCAAGTTAGTACTTCTCCCGCATGAGTAATAAAAAAAACTTTATAGCTACTGAACTACAAAATCCTGACCTAATGCATATCCGACACGCACTTGTAGAACTTTTGAGATATCCTTTCGTTTTAATTTAATGTAAATTTTTATTTTATAAAAAAAAAAAAAAATTAATAACAATGCAGGCTATTTTAGTCCTGCTGATAACGTATAATCCAGTTTCGTCCTATTGCCTATGGTCATTCGGCCGGTTATTTCCACTAGATTATTACAAGTATTCCGTACATACATTCGTATTGGGTAATTCTGAAAACCAGGAGTCAGTCGTTCGCTACGTGTAGATATGTAGGTATATTTTTAATAAAATTTTTCGCACGCGCAAAATATCAACCTCACAGAAAAAAAAACAATTTATATTAAAAACAAAGTAAAAACTAAATTCTAATTAAATTTTGCCGAACGTTGCGGTGTGTTATCCATAGGTGCACGTACACAACCCAACTAATACACTCGCAACCAGTCATATACAGGATGATTGATTAATTAACTGCGTGTGTATCGCATCCGAAAATTTTAATTAACTAACAGTATTTTATCGTAAATGCTGTTGTTAATGTTTTTTTAACTTCGAAGCTGCTATCAACTTAGGAGAGAGAGTATCATATTTCGTTCAAATCGAATATGTAGCGATTTTAAAACTCTGTAATGCCCGATTTACATTAACGCTCCGCTCTCGATACGCTCCCACTCCACTCTAGTTCCGATATAATCTTGTTGTGTTCACATATAGTGCCGATAACATGCTGATACCTATTCGTACTCGATTCACATTATAATGCCGCTCTGGGTACGCTCCCAGTTCGATACAAACTTCTTTTCATAACAACTGAATGCTAGCAGAGTGGAGTGGAATCAAAAAAGTGTTTACACTATAGGTACAAGCCATAACAAGTCTGATATCGCTCCGATAAAATATTACCTGAGTGGTATTTATACTGGAGTGGCATTGGAGTGGGAGCGAACCGTGACTGATATCGGACCGATATCAGAGCGATGACGTGAATACACTTATTGTTTCTTGTGTAAGAATCTTTTATCGAATCGGGAGCGGAGCGATATCGGACCAAGAGCGGAGCGTTAATGTGGATTGGGCCTAAATTATATGTTGTATTTGTTCTATTTTTTTTTTTTTTTTTGTCATAAATTGTACAAAATTACCCCGGTTCAAATACAATTGAGCATGCGTCATAGTTAAAAAATTAAATAATTCTTTTATTCGAAACGAATCAATCTTCTATTCTTTTCTAAAAACAAACTGCAAATTTAAAATTTACGCAAGTACAATAATGAAAGAAATAAAGCCAAGAAAACGGAAATTATTTAAATTCATAAGTGATGAATCATGGTTAAATTTAAGTGAAATAAACCATATATTTTTCGAACTATTGTCCGCCATATTGATTTCTCATTCTACATGAATAAAGATATCCAATTTTTAAGTACTTTAGGGAGAACGTCAAATTCTAACAACTATTGAAAACAAAGACAAGTGACACCCAGAATATAGGTAACGAAGAAGCCTCGAGATCTACAACCACTTCGAATAAGGATTACCGCGAAGTAGATTTTAGTAGATTCTGTTACTAAATCTCAAACAGAAGTTTTCGATATCGACAATTTTCAAATGGTGATGTCTCGTAAACAGTATGACAACTACAACTGTTAAAATTCAATATTTTGTTTGGTTTTAGTTTGTTAATATTAGTAAGTAGTTACTGCTTACCGTTCAACTTAGTAGGTACTTACCACTTAACCCTTCAGTGGGAACGAATTACAATTATTACAAAATTGGTACTTCCAAATATAATACTAGCTACAAAACCCCAAATTCAATAACACAAAAACAATTATGTTGAAAACAAACGAATGTGGAATTTATAATCAACCTGTACAAAATTATATAAAAAATATATTCAACCATTTTAATTTAAACTATATTGTAATATATTCGTGTAATACGCAAGTTCAAAAAGAAATTTATTTGTCTTCAATTTAAGGTGCTTTAATTAAAATAATAAATTTCATTTTTTTTAATTTCTGAACAATTTTGTCTGTATTTCCGTCTTTCTTTGTTTTTATCCCTTTCCTTATTTAATTTTCATTATACTTAAATGCTTGGCTATGTCCGTACCAATAATGTTAAATTGGATTACACTACATTGTAAAAAATTTAAGCACATCATACTAATAATTTTGAATGAAGTGTACTAAGATTTTTTTCAATGCTTGAAAATCCATAAATAAAATGAAAGAATGATAAAATTATAAACGAATTATAGATTTTCGAAGCCATCTTTTCCATTTTTACCGAGAATTAAGCTTGTATGGTCACCAGAAAAAGATTTTTGTTGAATCAATTACATTTTTGGAGAAAATTTTGCCATTTTGACAATAAAAATGAAATTTTTACACTTAAATTACTCTAATATAACTAATTACCCCGAATCAAATTAGTATCATAACGCTTAATTTGAGAAGAATTAAGAACCGTAAATGAAGCGACTTATAGACAAATTATTTGTTTCAGTTTAAAATCATATTACTTCCGAGACTACTAAGTAGCGGAAGCATTGTTTTTCCCTCCAAAATAAAATTTTTTATGCACGTTTTACGTCTTAGAGCTTCCTAAACAATTTTGGTTTGGCGTCTGTCGTACGTCCGACTGTCTATACGTCTGTGTGTCGGTGGCACCAAGAGGCATAACTTCTGAACTATTCGATCGTTTTTAATGAAAACTGGATGGTCCCCTATGAATTTAATCGAAATCGGAGTAACGGTAGCTACACCATTACCATGTCATTCTATTAATATACTAAATTGCATCAAGTGGCATAACTTCTGAACTATTCAATTCTTTTTTATGAAATTATCAGAAATTATGCGGTGTGGTTCCTATAGATGGTCCCCTACAAATTTCATTGCATTCGGAGTAATAGTATCCATACGGCGCTACCATGAAATCCCATTAAATGTCAATATCTTATTTACTGCTAGTCCCACTTCGCTCAAATTTTTAAAGTATTTTGGGGGTTAGTTTCTAAAATAATTTTGCTATTATTTTATAATTTTGCCGGCAAAAATGTAATTCCACGGTATCTATATTTGGTAGAATACTGTTTTAAAATCTTACGAGTACGAGGAAGCTGTGTACAGCCCAGACCCCACTGGCAGCGTATTTGTTCATAATTTTTACAGTCACTGTATTTACCTACTAATATAGCCGATATTTCCTTCTCTATTCAACATTACCAAAATCTAATAAAGGAAACCGTTTCATTTTAAATAAACAACTTGAAAAAAAGGAACACAATAAAATAAAATTACAATTGTAATATGATAAAAAAGGATAATGCTATTTAGCAAATATAAAAGAATATTTTGCATATATATAAAACAATTATTTTTGATTGTAATTAAACAGTTTGTTGGCCGGGGTTGAAGGGGTAAATAGGGGGGTGAAAAAACGTAGCATAATAACACACCGCCAACCGGGTGCGATAGTAATAAAGTTTATATAATTTAAAATTTTTTTAATAAGTAAATGCAAGGAATTTTTTTATTAGTTTTTTCCACTAATATGCTTAAAAAGTACACTAAATATTTTGCTAGGTGAAAATAATGTTTCAATGTACAGACGAGGATGGCGCAATAATCGTCTGGTCAAAACATATTTCGTTTTTAGGGTTCCGAAGAAAAATACGACTATGAGAGAAATCTCTAGCCACTCACGAGCCCTAACTCAATCCGCATCCATCACGCACTTGGTTTTTTTTGATGAAAGAACTTTAACCTACTCATTTCCGGGAACAATTAACCATTAGCGATACCGAAAAGTTTCGTCAATAATAACGCCAAAATGTGTCTTAAAAATGAATATATATTTGTTTTTTGGGTTTCGTTTAATATGAATGATTTTCTGAAAAAGATAACGCCTTGCCGCGGTCGCACCGTGCATGTACATATGTCCGTCCGTCGGTCCGTCCGATGACGTCACACCAGTATCTACAAAGAACCACGTCGTTGGTTCGTTCATAACCGACCATGGACGCGATGTCAGGTCATAATTTATTATTGTTAAAAAAAAAAGAGTACGGGGCTTATCATCGGTCGGACTGACCGAAACACCGTAAGTTTTTACGTGGACAGATCACTTCAAGATTTGTACGACATGTACGTAAAATGTTAAGGGAGGAGTTCACGCCAGAAACGGCTAATAAACTAATTTTTTTTCGAATCTCGTTTTTTGTTTTTATTTTGTTCTGTGGTTGTTTACAAACACGGTGATATACCTATAAAACATGGCCAAAAAATTTTTTTTTCAAGTAGAAAAATATTTATTTGTGAGCCGCTGCACAGCCAATTTGCTACTCTTTCGCAGACAACGCTCGCCCTCCCCCTCTCGGGATTTGATCAGTAATATTTAGTTTTGGTGTGTACATGAGTTATAGTATGCACTGACATAATGTTCTTTTATTTGGATGCGTTTGTAGACGTTTTAATAAACAGTGAGTAAACCGCTTTTTTGTCATTATTTTTGTTTTTTACCGTTTCCCGAATGCTGTGTTTTTCCCGACAAGGAAAATCATATCTCAAGTTTTAGAAAAGATAGAGACTTAATTTTTTTTTTAAATTTTGTTCATAAACATATTGCGCATAAAGTGGAGTATGCTTTTTCCATTTGAATAATTATAACTATTTTTAAACAATTTTGTCTGAAAAACAACTTTAGTCGATTAATCGACTAGCTGCTCCTTCGCTCGACACCACTAATATAAAGTAAAATGCTGCTAACACACATTTTGAAAATTTAATATTTTGGGCCTTCCACAGCCAAAATCTGACTACTGACTGTTTGAGTGATTCTCAAAGTGGCGGTAGCGACCAAAAAGTTTGAAAACCACTAATATATTCGGCACCCGCCTTTAGCAAAGTTTCGCAAAAATTGAGATTCCTTTAACTGTATTTTTCTGAAGTCCCATCTGCAAAATATTGAGTCGTGAGTTTCTGAACCATTATTCGATGTAAACTAATTTTTTACCTAATGTTGTTCTTACAGGCGCGAACTACGACATTCATTTATTTTTTTTTTAAACAATACAGCTGAACTCTCTTTTATGCGGTCTTTTTTTGTGCGATTTTTTTTATGCGGTTTTTAAAAAAATGGTCATTAAAAAGCATAGTGTGAATCAAAATCAAGAGACAGTAAGATACTTAAGCCTTTACTATAATAACTTCCTGTGATAAAAATACTTTTTAACGGCTTTTAAGATTTTAATCAATACATTGCATAAGAACATAAGTTATTATTGCATGATTTAATTTTTTTACAGATGTATTTTTCAAAATTTTCATAATATTATAAAATTGAAATAAAATGTTTCTACGTGTAAATTAATGCTTTATCTTGTTTATAGAAGCAACTTCTAAGGAAATTTCAAGTTTTGAGCGTTTTGAGTGATGTTTTTTCGATGAAACTTTTTTTATGCGGTCCCGACCAACCGCATAAAAAAATTTTTTGTACAATCTGGACGGAACTAATCTTTTTATAACTATTTATGATATTTCTGAATATATTTTTTTGTGCGATTTTTTATGCGGTCCCCTCCACCGCCCAAAAAAAGGATCAAGTGTATATAGTTAAAGTTAAATATGATTTTACTGTAAAACTGTTATAATTATGTCCTGTAAAATCTGAAACGTTTGGTATATTTAACAATGATTAAGCAAAAAAAAAATTAAAAACCTTATAATTTTAGTTTAGTTAGCTCTTTGAATGGAATAAAACTACACTATAGTCCATATTATATGTTCATTTCATATATTTTTTGTTTATTATATAATAAATATTTATCTCTATATTTTTATCAAATTGCGTATGTCCACAATTTCCTTGATTACTTCCGTCCGTTTTATTATTATTTTTTTTTAATAATCATTCAAAAAACGAAATGACAAGGAAAAAATTATGTTTTGATGAATTAAAATAAAATTAAAATAAATGGACTTTTCTATTTGCTGGCGTGGTGGAAAATAGTGAAACGTACCAACTACCACCAAAAACACAAACAGAAAAAAGGGTTTATTTCGCTACCGCTTTATCAAAAATCAGCAGGGGGTCCATCAAAAGTACTAAAACTAAATTGTACATTTAAAAAGGTAGGAGTTCGCGCGAAAAAAATGACGAAAACCGGTTGAAACCGCAACAAAATTTACGTTAAAATTACGTTGAAATTTGGACTAAAAGAAAAACACTTAAAATTGTTCATTTATTGAACTCAATCTTGAAAAATATATCGAAGTAATAACTTTAAAATATAACCAAACAAATTGAATTAAAGCAAAGTAATAATAATACAACAGACCGCTTAAATTTTTACATAAAATAAAAAATAAGAAAAAAAAAGTATAGGTATAAATAAATAAAATTTATTAAAATTGAAAAAAAAAGAAAGGGAGACGAACAAATTAAATTGCAATATTCTATTTCGTTTTAATAAACGCCTATAGTTGCACTCCCTAACTATAAATTATAATATACAAACTCTTGCGACTCTCCCAACATTCCTTTACAGTATATGTATTAGATAAATGCTTGTATTTTTCTCCTGTAAGCAGAAAAAGGAGAGAAAAAATTGGTCAAGTGTGTATTGGACACGGACTGAATCAAGGTCCCTTAGTGATTTGACTATTTCACATAGTTATCGGAATAAAATGCAAGGTATTTAAGAAAATTTTTTTTAGTTTAGCTAAAAGTAGGTAAATATATTCGAAAAGAGTCTTAGTTTAATTTTCCCATAGCTATTATCATATAGAAAAGATACACGGAGAGAAAAATCATATAATTTTTGTAGATAAAATTTCAGAATAATTACCATGTTCTCTTATAATGCGTGCGCGATCGACGACCAAAGTAAAAAATATATTATCGCATGGTAAAATTTAATGTGCTAACACAACTTCTATCACACTCTTATGCATATATGTTATAGTTTAATTCTTGTTGTCGTACTCTTTCATTTGCGCATCTAACCCGCAACCTTATGTTGCTTGGGCTGTACCTGTAAAAACTTCGAAGATGCCCGACCTTTTCCGACGTTCGATTCTTTATGATGCATACAAAAATGATTGGCAACAATATATTCTACTACTGAAGATAATGAAGTAACAAAATGATGAATTAAACGATGACCATCCGTCCTGTAAGACATTCTAATGAACACTGCTTCGACACCACACAACACTACACCAGCAGTGACCAGCTACTTGCAACACCACCAGTCTGGCTATGTGAAGTTCATAAATGATTGTGTTGATACCATCTGCAGCTTGCCTCGCTATATGACAGCGTTGATACCTTCTTTTTCTTTCTTTCTACTATTAGCTTCTTTCCTTCTTTTCTACTTTTCTTCCATTTTAAGACAGCATGGTAATTTTTGTAAGAAAAGCAATTAAAAAATATTTTTCTGTCGGCAATGGAACTATTTACTGTGCTGTTTTACAAATTTTACCGAGCTAATATTACAGAAAGAACCTTCTATCCTTTAAATTTTCTATGATTAATTATAATTTTTATATTTTTACCGTACAAAATTGAATATGTTCGCCTTTTACACGTCGATTGTAGTGCTGAGCACAGTAATTTTTCTATGAATTTTCTCTCTGTGTATAAACTTCGAAGATCAATATTTCGCAAATCAGACTTTAAAACAAAGTAAGATGAACAAAATTTAAACTTGATTTTAAAGGATCTGGGCACGAATTTTTCCATTTTCCAATATTTACCTTATTAGACTTAAATTTTTGAAAGGTGACTTTGCGGACCATTTTCTCAACTGTAAATGTACTTTTATGCTCATAGGTCAAAAGATATAGGAATTACGGGGGTGTGATAGACGAACAGACGGACAAACAGTGACAGACGAACCTGACGGAATTATAAGGGTTCCGAGATTTTTCTTCGAAACACTAAAAATTAAGAAAAAAAATAAAGGTCCGTTCACACTGAAGCGATAAGTGTATTAATGTCCGGGCATCCGAATCATTTGCCGCAGTGGTGATGAAACTTAACTCAAACCCAACTCCAAACTAAAATAAGAAATAACTTCTGTGAATAATAAAAATCTAAGTGCCCGAAATTATCCGGGCAATCGTACAAGTCAGACTGGTGGATACATAAAGTAATCCTGACTTATACGTTCTACTTTACAACTTACGCTTTGGTGTGAACCAAGGGGTCAAACTAGAATGTCTATCAAACTGTGCCCACTGTAATCAATGGGTGACGTAACACAGCACTCATACGATCAAAACACACGATGTATGGACACGAATATACCAATGTGTTAGTAATATATGTTGATGATGATATATGCAGTACGCATACATATAGTATATACTATCATGGCCGACCTATGTTACCACCAATCACCAATTAAAAATAAATTTATTTATTTTAAGAAAGATATCTCTTTATTTTGAGAATTTTTTTATTCAATATAATTTTTACACTTAAATACAACACACTTTATATTTTTTTCTGTTTAAATTTTACGAGTTGATTAAAAAAACATGATTTTTATTTTGACGTGAACACGACGGCAGTCAGTAACAGACTAAGTCAGTAGTGGTGTAAATTGCTACTTACTGCAACTTTAAGATTTCACTTTTTTATACGAAGGCTTGATCTGTCTTATCTGTGGTGTGAACGATCTACAAAGTGCACAATAATAACAAAGATGCCAACTTTACCGACCGATGTGAGTGAAATAGACACAAGAGCTAAATAACAGCATGCAAAACCATTTCAATTTAGGGGTAACATTCTCCCATATATAGTGTTTAGAACAATAGAATTTACTGTGTGCAAAATATTTGTAATATGGCAACCAATTCACACAGCAACGAAAGAGTTAAGGGTAGTTTAGCCGTGGTAGGTAAATCGTATGTGTATAAATTTATATCAATTATGCGGTAGCGGTGCAAGGAAGGGAACGGAGGACTCGTTTAATCAATTGTATACTTACAATGGTATACAGTACGTAGCCAAAATTCGCAAACACGCTAGTAATTATGAAAACAGTTCCAACTGGAATATTGTTTTCAGGATTTTGTAGTGTTACTAACAACGAAATTCTGATGAATTTGCGATTTCTGTCATTGCACACGAGATGGTCTACTCGCACTTAACCACTTTGTAATAGTGGTCACTGTTTGTCAATAATAAAGTCAGTGTCGGATCTTACACAATTTAAAAAATAGTGTACCGTAAAACCGTCGAGGTCCGGACACTTTGCACCAATCTTCAAATTAAATAATTTCTACATTAACCTGCAACAATAAACATTTGTTCTTGACGTCATTACAGAGAGAGACACATCCTCTAAACAGCTGTACCAATAAAAACTACCGATTTCAACATTTACTATCTCATTTTACAGGATTACCATCCTACGGTTTTTCAAAGAAATAAAATGTGTGTCTAACTTAGGTATGTAATTTTCGTCATAATCGTTATATTGTTTTAGTTTTGACATGTATGTGTTCAGAATTTTATCGCGCATCATTTAATGATGTTTGAAGTTATATTCGATGTATATATAAAAAAAATACATTCTATATATGTATATCCGTTTAGACCCGGACACATCAGTTTATTACACTATGGCCGCGATTCGCACCAGTTGTAACTCCCACTGTCCGTACGTTAATATTATCCCCAGAATTACGCGGTTTATGCCTCCTTCTGGTGTCGTATCGTATGTTTACTTTATAGAGAGGCATACTATGCATTGGCCCCGGGGTGGTACAACTTACGTGTACGAAGACTTTTACTTGAAATTTGTTTTACATACTCTTGACATAGTAATAAATAAATGATAAAAAAATTCAAAGTTTTATCTTTTCATTGGTCGTCAAAAAAAAAATTCCCAAAAAATGCTTAAAAAACAAGTTGTCTCACACGGGAGAACCCCCTTAATGCTGTATAGCATAGCGATTGTATACATCAATATGTAAACTTAATTTTGAAAATACCGGTAGATTAATTTTTTTCATTATTTATTAATTCATGGAACAATTCATCAATTAATAGAAAAAGTAGGTACGGTTATCTATCTACAGATATATTAATACTTACCTGTAATTAATACGGTTCAGATAAATTAATCGATTTATCGATTATTAATCAGTTGTACTGATACGGCGACATAACGACAGACTGACATACAGACAAACAATTATTTTTAGTGAATACTGGATTAGTTATAAAACAGATTTTTCTTTATTGGGGGTTCCGAAGAAAAAATCTTAGAACCCTACTTATGAAGTTGAAATTTTGCATATCAAGCAATTGCAATTTGCAAAAAATCAAGTTATTGACTTTTACAGTAACATTTTTATGATAATCTTGAAAAGAAGATAGGGTAAAAGCCCCTATACCTGAACGCGATACAATACTGGAACAGTTTTAACATTTATATATTAATGAAGTTATTTCTGAAAGAAACGTCTCATAACAAAAATTATTATTAATAGAATGATTATTTTTCAATTTAAATTCACCTCGCATTTAATGTTTCCTTACTTAATTAAAGAAATACATATAAATATATATATATATATATATATATATATATATATATATATATATATATTAAACAATTTTTGTTGTTGAATACAGTATTTTAATACTTTATTTACGTTTGATACTTAATTGCTCATATTACACGTCTGTTTGTATATCGGTTCTCAACTCCTAGTGTCATTAATATTTCATTGTTTGGATATAGATGTCGACATTTTGTAAAAGAAAAAGATTAATAAAGAAAAATTTTTGGTTGTATTTTTTTAAAAACATATTCATTGGATTAAAAAAAAACCTTCTTTCATGATTATTAAGAAAAAAAAAGGGTGTTTAATTTATTTGTCAATTTTTATAAGCCAGTTTAATTTCACACTTATAAATAGTGTTCCGGTATAGGGCCTTTTACGTTACTTAAATGCCCTATATTTTATCCCGAAAGCTGTGAAAAAGTCTAGTTATGCGTGTACACCACGCACTTGGCACATTTTTACTAATTAGTAATATCAATGCTAAGACGATGGTAGGTCTGAATGCAACCAGCCAAATGTGGATGGGAAATAATCCTATATATCGAATATCCCTGCAAAAATTTTTCATTAATTTTATCGTTTTTCAAACTGCAGTGCCCGCGGAGTATTTACTATAACTCACAAGTAAGGTTCATCATGAATAAACCGGATTTCATTATTATTTTCTTTTAAATATAATTTGATCCGCTAATTAAATTTTATATTTTTTTACTTACGAGACCGACCTTTTCAAATACGGAAATTTTTATTTTTAATTAATAAGTAATTTAATATTAAAGTGTTAAAAATTAATTAACCTTGCGCGAGTCATAAATAATAAAATTTTTGACAATTTTATCGACAAAAACACAAAACGAAATTTACACTTAAATAATTTAAACAAAAAACTTATTGTTGATTTCATGTGTCAGATTTTTATATGTAGGTAACTTATACGGAAATTAAAGAAATTTCATTAACTAATATTGAGTGGTTTTGTTGCGTTAATTAATTATTAATATTAATTATTAAAATGGAAACGCCCAAACAATGAATGGTATAAAAAAAAGTTTTTTAAGGGGTTACCTGTCTGTAAAATTTGAACGTACAAATACTTTTAAAAAATCTTGAAACGGATACCCTAATCACATGTTTCTGATCCAACTGTTTTACTTTTTGCTCAAAATTCGAAAATTTTACTCCATTGATGGAAAATCTAAAATTTTACGTGCAACTATACTGCAAGTACCAAAATAATATTTTTAACTTGATAACGTAATCAAGTCCACTCAACACTGAGACCGTATAGTTTAATTTTTGTGTATAGTCAGTAAAAAATCTCCAATTTTTGTAAAAAGAATTTTTATACTGAACTGCGATTTTTCAAAGAATCATAAGAATCACATTATATGTAATCCAAGAAAATTAATTATTATATTATTTTAGTGAACGAAGCAATGATTTTGCAAAGATTTATAATTTTGACACGGACTCTGAAGAAGGAACACGATTTAATTTGAATAAAATGAAAACGTGTCAAAGGAATTTGATAAAAATTTAATATGTTATAAAAGAGTTTTTTTTTTTTAATATGAAGATGTTTTTAACTTTATATAATTGTAACTTATTTTATTTTAATTGTTTTATCTCAACTTCATTTTAACTATTTATTGTGATATTTTAAAAAAATTTTAATTGTTTTTGTTTAATAATTAAATGTTTCTTAATTTTTGTTAACTTGCAATAATTTTATTTTTATTTTCATTTTATCTGAAACTGACGTTTTTGAAAAGAATTTTTATTTCATTTTGCCTGATGAGGGGGTGAATTTCCAAACCTCGAAACGTACGTCGCCTAAAATAAAATCATTCTTAAATTACGACTGGTGATTATTTTTCCAAAATATCCTGTTCTTTAAAATACAAAGTTAGAACCTATCTATATTTAAAAAAAAAATTATTGACCGCCCCTATTTTGAAATATAATTTATAAACATCATTTTACAACGTTTTTACAAGGCTTTTTCCACAATGCTTTTATATTGCAACAATATAAGCGCGCCGAAATTCAAAAAAACAAATGGTATACAAATATAATAACTAAAGCATATTAAGGGAGGAGTTCACGCCAAAAACGGCTAATAAACTAATTTTTTTCGAATTTCGTTTTTTTTTTTTACTTTGTTCTGTGTTTTTTTACAAACACGGTGATATATAAAACATAGCCAAAAAAATTTTTTTTTTCAAGTAGAAAAACATTTATTTGTGAGCCGCTGCACAGCCAAGTTGCTGCTCCTTTGCAGACAACGCTCACCCCCCCCCCGTGATTTGATCAGTAATATAACTACTTGAAGATCAAGAATCTTCAGGATAAAGAAAAGAAAAAGGAACAAGAGGGGACAATGTATGGCGCTGGAGAGTTTTAATAAACAATGAGTAAACCGCTTCTTTTGTTATTATTTTTGTTTTTTACCGTTTCCCGAAACTTGTGTTTTTCCCGACAAGGAAAATCAAATCTCAAGTTCTAGAAAAGATAGAGACTTAATTTTTTTTTATTTTGTTCATAAACATATTGCGCATAAAGTGGAGTATGCTTTTTCCATTTGAACAACTGTAACTATTTTTAAACATTTTTTTTTTTAATAAAGAAGTGGGTTTTATAATTTTTAGTTTAGGATTACAATTTTTTAGTTAATTTTTAAAATTACCTGAAACCCATACTCAGCTTTATGGACAGGTCCTTTAGGAATAAAATAATGAAAAAATATTTAAAAAATATTCATTACTTTTTGAGATATGGCGCTCCTTGTAAAAACTTGTGAAAAAGGGTCCCCTCCCCCCACAGGAAAGAGTAATGAATGTTTCAAAAACAAAATTTTCTATTTGAAACCCTCCCTAATTTGAAAAAAAATTTCAACAAACAAAATAATCATAAATAAAAAAGTTGCTTTTTTATTTGAACTCCCCCCTTAATTCATACACGGAGAGAAAATTCCTATAAAAATTACTGTGCTCAACACTACAATCGACGTGTAACAGGCGAACATATTCAATTTTGTACGGAAAAAATTATAAAAATTATAATTTCTTCCGTACAAAATTGAATATATTCGCCTGTTACACGTCGATTGTAGTGTTGAGCACAGTAATTTTTATAGGAATTTTCTCTCCGTGTACATTATTTAATTTTTGGTAAAAGAAAATTTGATCGCTGAACTATAGGTACTTTTGTACGTGACTGTCTCGGACCAAAGACCTTAAAAATAATTAAACAAACTTAGCATTTCCAATATTTGAAATACCAGTAAATTTTTACTATTCATTCAATATAATTATTTTGTTCTGTTGTAAAACTGACTTATAACATTTTATTGCTCTTACTGTTAACATTTACTTGTTGGATGTGAATACAGTGAGTTATAGAGCCAGGTGTAAGCCATCCTGACATATATTCATACTTTCTTAAAATTTCTCAACTGAATTAAAAAAAAAATTAAATCAATTCAAAATCAATTCATTGTTTTTCGTCAAAAGTAAACCGATTTTGTCCGACATCGACAATAAGCTAGGTTATGTTTATGTGTTATTGGTGTCGCGTTTTGACGTAACAAGAGCAAGCACTCACTACTACAACTATACAACTACACATATGAAATGAATATATACAAAACAAAAATATAGGTACAACTAAATATATCTGTGTATGGGGGTATACGCGGTTCAGATAGTAAGAGCACAAAGTACATATTGTATGAACGGGTGCTTGGATCGATATACATATACAAAGTGCCGTCGCCGTTTTACTATAGTAAAGAAATAGGAACAGACTAGTCGTCATTACTAGATATATAGCTGCAGGCAAGAGTATAGTGGTCTCACAGAGGCGATATCCGTTCAATGGTTGCAGTTGCCGAATTCGATTATTGTCCGAAAGTCAATGTTCGGCGATGAATAATTTGATTTTTTTAGCAATTTTAAGTATTCATCGGAAATTTCATTTGCAACAACCTAACAAATACACCGATAAACAGCCTATGAGGCGTTAATACGGTATTTTAGCGAATTTCAATTCTGGAAATGCAACTATTACACCGGCTCTTATGGTAAATCCTGGGCCCGGGATTACGAAAGAAATTTGTTTTGAGGCCTCGAAAAATCTAAAATGACCTTTAATAACTACCGAAAAAAACATCCACTTTTTACGAAATTTGGTGAAAAGGTTAGAAATCCTAAACTCTTGAATGAGTTCATCAGCCAGATATGTCCGATTCTTACAAGCCAAAATTTTGGCCATTTTTGGTAGTTTCTTGCAAAAATTGGCCAAAATGAACCTAAAATGACCTTTAATAACTCTCGAAAGATGCATCCACTTTCTACGAAAGGTAAAAAGATTAGAAATCCCAAAATCCCTTGGATGAGTTCATCAGTCAGATATGTCCGATTTTTAAGAAGCCAAAATTTTGGCCATTTTCGTCATTTTTAGTGGTTTCTTGCAAAAACTGACCAGAATACAAAAATTTTTTTAATATTTTTACGCCATCGAAAAGAGCGTAAAAATTACATACGATAAGCTTTTGAACTATTGTTTTAAGTGAACTAGTTTTTGAAAAAAATTAAAAAATTTACTAAATATTTGTCTTATTTTCCAAAATAAAAATCAGCTAACTTTTCAAGAACGCATCACCAACAATTTTGAAAAATTTTTCACTGTTGGAGCTAAATTATTTTAGATGGATACCTATAGCTGATGTTGTATGAGATTCGCCAGAGTCCTGGGGATCCAAAAGCGCCAAAGATTAACTACTCAACCGATTTTGAAAATTTTCTCACTGTTTGGGAATTAAACTATTTTAAATGGATACAGGTTTTAAGTGAGATCCGCCAATGCCCAATATTTGGAAATTCGCTACGTTATGCAGCTGCTGCGACAGGAATATTCTGATATATTCAACAAAAATTTTAAGGAAAAAGCCAATTTTTGAAAAACAAAAAAAAAACTAGAGTAGTCAAAAATTAATAATAGCTACTATGGTTTCAAATCCAGAAAAATAATATAATTGTGGAAGCGAATTTGTTTTTTAATTTGTTTGTCTGGCTTTCACGCCATAACAATCGATTTAAATTTTTCAACACAAATAACTGAGAGAACGGAGAAATACACAGGCTACTATTTACCTCAGGAACACATCTCATTCCAGTGGGAAAACTTATACAAAAAGCTATATTTGTCCCGCCTTCACGTCCCAACCGCTTAGTGATGAGCAAAATTAGTCTTGGTCTTGCATTTTTTGCAAGACCAAGACTAAGACCAAGACTATAAGTATGGCTGCAAGACCAATACCAAGACTCAAGTGAGCAAGACCAAGACAATAGCAAGAAAAAAGCAAGACTCTTGCTAAATTATTTAAATAGTTTAAAAGTATAATTAATACCGTAAAGAGAGAAAATTCTGATTTTAGAAGGAAAAAATTCGCTAATAAAAAAATGCAAGAAAGTGCAAGATTCTTTAGCAATACCAAGACCAAGACCAATACCAAGACTGTATTTTACAAGACCAAGACCAAGACCAAGACTCAAACTGCTCTAGCAAGACCAAGACCAAGACTCAAACTGCTCTAGCAAGACCAAGACCAAGACTCAAACTGCTCTAGCGAGACCAAAACCAAGATTCTTAATGCAAGAACAAGACCAAGACCAAGACCGCCAAGTCTTGGTCTTGGTCTTGCATTTGCTCATCACTACAACCGCTTAACCAATCGGAATTTGGAACTTTGCACAGCGATAATCGAAGAGACGTAGAAGGGTACAGGCTACTTTTTACCACAAAGGGCATCTCCTTCCCATACAAATACAATCTTGGAATGCTTAACTTAGTTTAGAGGAAGGTTGAAAACATTTCGTTGAAAGTTACAAAAATTTTTTCACTAAAATCTGATCCACCAAAAAGAACAGTTTGTCAACGAAAAATCCGACAACTGACCGAATTCGGCTATTCGGCTACTACACTAAGTGCTGCTTGGCATATACAATACAGTGTTATCGCATAATGGATAAATATACAGCCAACATAGAAGAACATCGAAAGTAATATAGACACAGAGATATATACAACAAAACGCTTATTCTCGAGCGTCGAGCGTCTCCAATCCTTCGACGCCGTTCATTCTGTGCTTGCTTGCCTGCCTGCTTCCTGCTACCCCCCACCCCCCACCTTCGCTACCACTCTCCCACCCGGCAACCCCCGCCGCACGCCTGACTCAAATAGTTGTAAGATTGCTAGACCGCTGGGGAATTCCACTCTTGTTCGTCTTCATGTAATAATAATACCATTCATATCAATTTCAAAAAAATATTTATTTTTACGTTGTTTTTTGTAGCCGTTTGAACTAGTCTGTTGGTTTGTTTTGTGTATATCTGTAATTGTTTTGTTCTTATCAATGTTTATTGATACTATTTTCTTTTTCATTCTTGTTAATACACTGGTTATTGGTGTTATCTTTTTCTATATAGATAGGTATATGTTTAACACTACACACTAATGCGATCATAAAAATACTAAAATACGAATATGCACAATTAAGTCAGCCGTGTAAGAACGGGGCTGGGTGTAGATAATTATGGAATTTTGTTTTCTTTTCTGGAAGGAAAAACACGGGATGTATTTAAACGACGGTTATTAAATGTAATTATGTAATTTTTGTGTATATACAATCGACTTAATTTTATTATCTATAAGTTAGTTCTATACAATGAATTCTCTTTGTGATAAAAATTTACTATTATAACCGGCAAAAAAAAATTAGGATCGTAAAAGGGTAACGCGGTGAAGGAGTTTAGGAGTGTTTTACCAGAAGTTGACTAAATATTTTGGATTCTTTGGATAATTTTTGTTATTTTTCGTTTGGTAAAAATTAGCTTTATGCCAAAATCTTCTAAAAGGCTATTGGCGGATAAGCATGGGTAGAAATGCCCCCGTACGAATTTTGTTGGTTTTTTTTCTGCTAACTGCTTTCGATATAAGATTAAAATTTACTGAGTTTCAACCCTTAAAAGCTCACCCTTTGGGGGTAAAAATTATTTTTTGAAAATCAAAAAAAATTTATAATTTTTTAGTGGCTTGACGGATTTGGCTGGAATTTTTATATGTTTTAGATACTTCTATAGACAATCTCAGAAAAATTTATCAGCTTAAAAAAAAATTATAAATTTAAGGATTTTAGGAATTTTAAGATTTGAGTCGATCATTTTCTTTTTTTTCGAAAACTACGGAATCACAAACGTTCTTATGAACATACTCAAAATTTGCAAACGATTTTCAATCGATTGAGTACCCGGGAGCCTATGCCTATCTCTAAAAAATTTTCTCGGACATTCAATTTTTTTAACTATGATGCACCCGGAAAAAAATTCTGGAAAAATTATATGTTCTATCAATCATAGTGAGGAGCCTGTAGAAATATTTTGGTGATTGTACAACGAACATAACCTCGAAAAAAAAATCTTTTTGGACCTTTTATTTTTTTTAACTATGACGCACCCGGAGAAAAAATCTGAAAAAATTATATGTTGTATCGGTCATAGTAGGAAGCCTGCAAAAAAATTTTGGTGATTGTACCATAGCTACAAGTTGATGGAAAAAAATATTGAAAAATTAAACAATTTTTTTTGGGGGGTTATAATTTTTTTTTGAAGCTGATAATTTTTTCTGAGATACTCTATAGAGGTATCTAAAACATATAAAAATTCCAGCCAAATCCGTCAAGCCGCTAAAAAAATCGTGCGGGGGCATTTCTACCCATGCTTATCCGCCAATAGCCTTTAGAAGTTTTTCCACATTTTTTAAACCACTATCCTATTTAAACCAGTTTTGAAAAAAAAAGAATGAACATTTTTCGTCACAAAAATAAATTTTTTGCTAAAATTTGCAAAAATTCAAAACTTTTTCAACATTTTTTTCACACCAGGTAAATAGGTTTGTGTGACCCGTATTAGCCAGACAATACTTACTATACTAGAAAAAAGTTGCAATCAGTAGGATTACAGTTTTACTACTAATTTAAAACGGGGTACCGTAAAACCAGTTCGACCCGAACACTTTTTTGCTATTTTTAGGTTAATTTTAGGTGTATCCTGTTTCCTTCATAGATATCACCAATAAAAGTATTACCATTAGAAAGAGTGTATATTATTTATTTTATCTCTGATCCATTTGTTTCATTATCAGTAAAAATAAAGAAAATAAAAAATAATTAATCCCGTCGTGGTTAGGGCAGTGTTTTATATCGTCTGATGTCTTTGAACCTGTCAAAGACTTTAAAACATTTTGTGGGAAGGGGGAGGGGTCAATGTATAGTATGCCTCTCTATGAAGTAACCATACGATATGACACCAGAAGGAGGCATAAACCGCGTAATTCTAGTGGGAATATAACGTATGGATAGTGGACGTTACAGCTGGTGCAAATCACAGTCACAGTGTAATAAACCGATATGTCCGGGTCTAAACGGATATATATATATATATATATATATATATATATATATATATATATATATATATATATATATATATATATATATAGCATGCGTTTTTTTATATATACATCGAATGTAACTTCAAACGTCATTAAATGATGCATATCAAAATTAAAACAATATGACAATTATGACGAAAATTCAATGACTAAGTTAGACACACATTTTATTTCTTTGAAAAACTGGAAGATAGTAATCCTGTAAAATGGAACATTAAAAGTTGAAATCCGTAATTTTTATGGGTATAGCTGTTTAGAGGATGCTCTTCTCTCTCTAATGACGTAGGAAACAGATGTTTATTGTTGCAGGTCAGTGTAGAAATTATTTCTTTTGTAGATTGGTGTAAGGTATCTGGGTCTAGCCGATTCTACGGTACCATGTTACATTTAAATTTGATTATTTGTATATAAGTATAGCCATTTCATTCACTGTATGAAAATCTTAAGACTCTATATCAGTCTTATTGCCGTATTGCATTTATTTATACCAATAATATCAAGATTGCAAGCACGGTTATAACCAGTAATAAGGTCTCGAGTTAAAAAAAAAAAAAAAGAAAAAAAAAAACCAAGAAAAAAAATGATTGCTAAAATTCCCAGAGGCTGTTAGTCCAGAAGAACCCGCAGATCAAGATTATTTGAGTCCTAACATTTCTAGCCGTAATCTTGCATTTACTCACCACTACCTCAACGAAATATTCTTAAAAAACAAGCAGCTTAAATTCTCAAAAAAGATTGGGAAAGCTTCTCCACATTTTACTAATTCGGACGGAGGACTCTAACGGCTAAAAGCAATAAATCAATTTTTGTTGAAACTTTAACATTAAATCGTAAATCACGTTAAATAACAAGCACCAACAACGGACCCGCTTCGCTCCGCTCCCCCAACCACTTTTACTTCATTTCATCACCACCAATCACCCCCTAAAAAAACATCCTTAAATAAATCCTTTCCGCCTTGTAACAAATTTTATATTCATTAGTTAAACAAAAAATAAATAAGTAAGAGAAAAAAAAACATCGAATGTAAATTTTAACACAAATTTACCCGGCGTTGGGGCGTGAGCGAGGGCGCCACTGTCGACAAGCGAATGAGCGTAGCAGAACACGAGCGTAACGTTAATTAATTTTTTAATCTTGATTCGTTTTAATTTAGTGATCCTTTTTTCACCAATTAAAGAAATAAAGTTGCCATTAAGATTAAATATTAACGTAATACGTAGAAATTTAATTAAGAATATATTTCAAATTAACGTACAGTTTTAAAACTCATACTCACACACTCTCTACTACTCCCACTTTACCATCTCCCCCACTACTACACATCTCCCACTACTGCTTTACGCGCCTCACTCACTCACTCACTCACTCACTCGTACACTTGGTTCGTATAGTTAGGCTAGAGAGTGAGCGCCGCCACTAGACCGCTACTATTACGTTCGACTGTTTAAAGAGTTATAAATTATTATAAAATAGGTGCCCTCAAAATTTTTCGTTCATTATAGCTAGGGAGCTGATAACAGTAATTTTTAAATGATTTCATCAACAACAGAAACAATTTCTGTCATTAATTAATTGTTACGATACCAAATGAGGGCTTCCAAAAATGTAAAAAAAAGTAAGTGCCATAAACAATACCATTGCCTCTGCTTTTAGCTTCGAAGAGAAGAAAATGAAAGTGGCAGAAGTTTGAATTTTTATGATATATAAAAAAAAAAATAGATGCTTCAATCGTCAGGCATACTGACATGAGTTAATTATTGAAATTACTTTATAAAAAACAATAATAGTCACTTCTGTCACTTAGATGGCGCTGCATTAAAAAATTGCAAAAATTTGAAAAAAAATTACATATAAAGCCATTTAATCGTTTCTGCCACAGAACAAATAGAACGAATACATCTGTCTCTTTTCTGCAATCACTTATGTGCTTTTATGTGCATCTTAGGCTGCTTAGTCCTCATTCATTCGCGAGCACTCAATGGGTATGTTTCAATTGTTGTTATATTGTTACCTCTCGTATTAACACGGTATATGTACGTGGTATACGTACATCATACGTTCCACCACCACGTATATATTATGTATGTATGTATATGCAAGACACTAATACACACACCATCCAACGGACTAACACACACAACTCCGCGTGCACATATATAACATAGTGGTGGGTTATTTTCTATCCTTTGTGGTTACGCTCGTTTCCCTAGTATAAACATAGTAATGTTCGTTCTCTTTGTTCTCTGGTTTCTGCCTTGAAGCGTAATTGTTGCTGTTACTATAAAAAGCAT
The DNA here is from genome assembly GCA_035578155.1 of Brachynemurus nebulosus. Taxonomy (NCBI): domain Eukaryota; kingdom Metazoa; phylum Arthropoda; class Insecta; order Neuroptera; family Myrmeleontidae; genus Brachynemurus; species Brachynemurus nebulosus. The sequence goes on along the minus strand of JAPWDM010000010.1, from coordinate 13,789,217 downwards.
AGAAATAAAAAAAGCAGAAAATTTCGATGCTGATTTTCGAAGGCAGAAAAATAATGTAGTATCGAATGTTCTAATCCACATTCCAATTTTACGAAATTTAGAGAAAACGTTGAAAGTCCGAAAAGCATGAATGATCCCGAAACTAAGTATTTCGGTCATTTTTCGTTTGGCAAAATTCATAATTCAGAAGAAAAAAAATCGGAATTCAGAAGAATATTTTGTTCAAGTTCATAAAGTTTCCCCACAATTTTTTTTTACTCCATGGTAAAGGGCGGAAAAAATCATGTAACTTTTTGAGTCATTATCCTATTTAAACTAATCTTCGAGAAAAATGAACATTTTTCGTCATAAAAATAAGTTTTTTGCTAAAATTCAAAACTTTTTCAAAATTTTCTGTACGCCACGATAAAGAGCAGCAAAAATCGCATAAGATAGGCTTTAAGCTATTATCCTATATAAACAGGTTTTCGAGAAAAAATAATTTTTGTAATCGGCAATTCACTACGTTATGCAGGATGCTGCGACAAAGGTTCTTTTTAGAATTGTAGCAAGAATCAGAGGTCCCTATTTCTGCCTCCTTTCTGCCCTATTTCTACCTTCCACAAATTTATTATATACATACTTACTGCCCTTAATACAATATATCAATGGCAGACATTGATTAATGATGAGCAAAATTAGTCTTGGTCTTGCAGTCTTGTCTTGGTCTTGCATTTTTTACCAAGACCAAGTCCAAGACTATGTATATCAAGAGCAAGACCAAGACCAAGACTATAAGTATGGCTGCAAGACCAATACCAAGACTCAAGTGAGCAAGACCAAGACAATAGCAAGAAAAAAGCAAGACTCTTGCTAAATTATTTAAATAGTTTAAAAGTATAATTAATACCGTAAAGAGAGAAAATTCTGATTTTAGAAGGAAACAATTCGCTAATAAAAAAGTGCAAGAAAGTACAAGATTCTTTAGCAATACCAAGACCAAGACCAATACCAAGACTGCATTTTGCAAGACCAAGACCAAGACTCAAACTGCTCTAGCAAGATCAAGACCAAGATTCTTAAGGCAAGAACAAGACCAAGACCAAGACTGCCAAGTCTTGGTCTTGGTCTTGCATTTGCTCATCACTCGACATGATTCTGATATCATTTAAGAGAGCTGTTTCTTTTTGCATTTTCAAAATTTATTTTTAAAAAAAGTGAGTACGATCTAAGCTCCGTTCTAAGTTTTTCTTATTCACACAATAATAAACTACATAAAACATATTACTATCAACGACGATGAAATCATATACTGAAATTGGCACCAGCTCCCTGGCTATTACACATAACAATATCGATTAGATTTTGAACTGAGGCTGTAATAAAGTTTTTAATAAAATTGGGTTAGACTGTACAATTCTGAACTGTTTCAGTTCTGAGGTTTCATAACAGTTGTCTAGAAGCTTCCAAATCTCTACAAAGATTCTAATCAAATTAAACAATATCTTTAATAGCCTACTAGTAAAAAGTTATGGGGTTTATAGTGTGCATTTTTTAGGCACCTATAAATCTACCTATAAATCTTTATTTATACAATTACATATTCCAATGATAATTTCATTATGATGTGAGTGGAGAACAAGGAAAGTGATGGGGTCACTGTGCCTAAGCAAGCCCACTACAAACCGTCTAATCTACTACAAAATATTATCAGAAACTTCCAATCGAATTCAAATCAAAGATTTCTTATAAGAGTCTTATCCCAATTATTATAATTGGTTTAAGAGATACCCAAATTTTAGATCCTTAGTTCATCAAAGGAGCAAAATAAATAGAAAAAAAAATCATTTAATTTGCCGTGCAACCGGTTTCATGTTAATCCGTTTTTTAAAAAAAAGATTCCACCTGAAGATGATTCTTAACAAACACGAAACTGGTTGTCCGCTAATTTTAAATGACTCTTTCTATTTACTTTAAATCTAAATAACTACAAAGCACTTTAAGAAAATTGTATAAAAATTTAGAACTTTAAATCCTTCTATTTATCTAGTTGTGGTCATCAAAAAAGGATTCATTCCTGTGGAATAGAATCCAAATTTGTTTTTCAAAATTGGTTTTGATTCATTCCAACAAGTTTTTATACAAAAGTATCTCATATTATGGCTAGTATTAAAAGAGATAAACTAAATGATTCGATTTTCTTCAAAATTTTCTATTTTTGCTGTGAAAATTAAAAAAAAATAATCTAAAACTCAACACGTGGTTTTTTTTATAGAAAATTATTATCATCTAAAGATATGAAAAAAAAATATACGCCAAAAACCACACAAGATAATCTTATCTTTCTAAAATTTATTTTTAATCAATTCCAGTTGAGGACATAAAAAAAAAAAATGTTTAAAAATAAACCAAAACATAACCTTCAACAAAAAAACGTATATAAAACGTTCAAAAAGGCATTGACTAAACGTTAAAAAACCACGTAAGACTTTCGATACCACGGTGACTGGTGTCACAACTGAATTTAGAGACATTCCAACAACAAATCGAAACCGATATTGCCGCTGCGTGGGAAACTCGAGTAACATGCGTCATTTAATTTCCCGCTTAACAGCGCGACGATATAAAAAAAAAAAAACGCATTCGGTACTTACCCTTTATTAATTATTTTGTTCGTTGATTCGTTGACTAATTATTTTTTTTTTTTTTGTAACGCACTGGAACTACACAAAACAAAAAACAAATTTTCTTTTGACAAAAAAAAAAAACAGAAACAAAAACAAAAGAGTTTAAACACAAAATTGTTTAAAAAAGTCAAAAAAACGTCTCCAAAAAATATTCTCTCCTCTGGACAATAATAAAACTAATAAATAAATACAAGAAAAGAACTGGCTTGCCTTGAAGCAAACTTGCAAAGGTTCACTGAGCCCCTTCGTACACCCAGACAAAACTTGTTATATATTTCATTATATTAACAAAAAAAAAAAAAACACAATTTCATTTTAAAAAGAAAAAACCGTATTTTAATCTGATGTTATCTTTAGAGTATTAATTAAAAACGAAAACAAAAACCCTTTTTTATCTTTTTTTATTTAACTGAATAAACCAAGCACCAGTTTTTATCGTTTTAAATTTTAGTTTTTTCGATATTTTTGGTTGTAATTTGGATTATTCGCGGATGCGAGTATCAATTGAAGTGTGTTTTATTGAAAATTTATTAAAACGTCCGGTCAAAGCGTGACTAAAACTAAGCACATGGTTGAAAATTCGACACGTTAAAAATACAAACTGATCATTACTCAACAACAGTCTCGTTACAACTGACTCGGCTCGCAGCAATTACAAATGAACGTAGCAGCTGGTTCAATACAATCGTGTTGTTTCGTAACTGATTTCGTGCACGATCGTCAACGATGTAGTGGCTGTGTACGGCGTATTGTTTACTCTACCTGGAAATCGCGCGTTCTGACGTGTTTTTCGAAAGAATATTATATTATTGTGTATATCACCAGAGGGTGACTGGTATGGACAGCGCGAAGTGCCGCTGTTGCGATGTGATAGCCTTGGTAGATCGGAATCTCGCGGAATTTATCTCGTTTCGCAAAAGGCGTGTACCATGTAGCGATTGCGCGTGTATATTACTTCCCATTCGAAGTCAGATTCTACAGGTAGGACGGCCCCGTTGTACGACAGGTGACAAATCACGTACGTGTGATTGGTCGTTGTTAACAGCGACACACGCCCACATGCACCGCAACGGGCGGGAATTATTCAATTAATCAACAATTATTGTTTACTTGTTTAATTGTTAATGAAGAATTTTTGGTTTTTTTTTTGCTGCTGCTGACGCTCAACCGCTTTTACTGATTCGTGTGTGAAGTACAGACGGCACGATGTGCCGATGGCGTATTTTTTGTTCAAGATTGGAGTCCGGTAAACATTTTAGGTTATTTTCATATACACGTTTCAAAGAAGAAAAAAATACACTGCCAATGAGATGTGGCACACTGCTTCCTCATACTCATAAAAGACTTTAAAACAGTACTACCGTGAAATTATAATTTCGCCTTAAAGTTCCTAAAAAATTGTTGTAACTCAAAATACTTAAAGGCTAAATTATAAAATAACAGTAAAAATATTTTAGAAACTAACCCCCAAAATACCCTACAAATTTGAGCGAAATGGGACTAGCAGTAAATAAAATATTGAAATTTAATGGGATTTCATGGTAGCGACATAGCTACCGTTACTTTGATTTCGATTAAACTTATAGGGGACCATCTTGAAATCAAACTGCATAATTTCTGAAAATTTCATAAAAAAGAATTGAATAGATCAGCAGTTATGCCACTTGGTGCAATTTTGAAATGACATGGTAGCAGCGTAGCTACCGTTACTCCGATTCTGATTAAATTCATAGGGGACCAGCTAGAAACAAAACTGCATAATTTCTGAAAATTTCATTAAAAACAATCGAATAGTTCAGAAGTTATGCCACTTGGTACAAATTGGCGACACACAGACGGACAGACAGACGGACAGACAGACGGACGAACGCACAGACGCCAACCAAAATTGTTCAGGAAGCTCTAAAACGTAAAAACTTAGAAATTTCCTTAGAAGTTGCTTCTATAAACAAGATAAAGCAATTAATTTACAGTAGAAACATTTTATTTCAATTTTATATTATGAAAATTTTAAAAAATACATCTATAACAAAATTAAATGGAAAGTACCTACCTACAATAACTTATGCTCTTATGCAATGTATTGATAAAATGTTTAAAAGCCGTTAAAAAGTATTTTTATCAAAGAAAGTTATTATAGTAATTGTTTAAGTTTCTTGCTGTCTCGTGATTTTGATTCACATTATGCATTTTAATGGCCATTTTTTACAAACCGCATAAAAAAAATTGCATAAAAAAGAGTTCAGCTGTATTTAGTTTTTTAATAAAATATTTATTTGTATAAAAAAAAATAATAATAACAATAAAAAAAGTCGATTTTTGATGGTTTTTTGACGAATCTCCCCTTAAGAAATACCTATATGAGTTATTCTACGGAAGTATTTTTTCAAGTAGTTCTACATATTAAATTTTGATAAAAGTGGAAAGGACGGCCTCGAAAACCTACAATTCACTTCAAATTTCATTATTCTATTCTATTCTTTATTTATGGTTTTTAAGGATTAAAAAATCTTAATCAGGGTTCCCGCAGAAACTTAATTTTCAATTTCCGTGACTTTCCCTGACATTCCATGACGTATTTCAAAAACTTTCCCTGACTATCGACACATATAAAGTCATGATTTTCCTTCGGGTAAATGTAAGAATAATGGTATGTTGAAAAATAAAGAATAATGTTGGATGTTGGAAAATTCAGAGATTACATCGCAACAGTCTTCTATAACTTCTATAAAAAAAAAAACGCGCGCTTCTTATAGTTTTACAAAAGTTTCCCTGATTTATCTTAATTTTGAAGAATTTTCCATGACTTTCGGCCTATTTTCACTACCTTCCCTGACGTTCCATGACTGTGAATCAATTTCCCTGACTTTCCATGACCCTCCCTGACTTTCTATGACTGTGAATCAATCTCCCTGACTTTCCATGACTGTGAATCAATTTCCCTGACTTTCCATGACTGTGAATCAATTTCCCTGACTTTCCATAACCTTCCCTAACTTTCCAGGTATGTGGAAACCCTGTTAATATACTTAGTGACGTGATAAAATTAAAAAATTTCTTTTTCTTGAAATCAAATAACGTAAAAGCCCCTATACCGGAACACTATTTTTAGGTGTGTAATTAAACTGGCTTATAAAAATTGACAAATAAATAAAACATCCATTTTTTTTTTTTTAATAAGCATGAAACAAAGTTTTTTTAATCCAATGAATAAGTTTTTAAAAAAATACAACCCAAAAATTTTTATTTATTAATGTTTTTCTTTCACAAAATGTCGACATCTATATCCAAACAAAGAAATATTAATGACACTAAGAGTTGGGAACCGATATACAAACGTGTAATATGAGTAATATGGCACATAGAGTGGCATCTAGACGTCAAAGTAGGAAACATAGAATGGTATAAGTATCAGACGTAAATAAAGGATCAAAATACTGTATTCAACAAAAATTGTTTAATATACTAATATATATATATATATATATATATATATATATATATATATATATATATATATATATATATATATATATATATATATATATATATGTATTTCTTTAATTAAGTAAGGAAACATTAAATGCGAGGTGAATTTAAATTGAAAAATAATTATTCTATTAATAATAATTTTTGTTATCAAAAGTTCCTTTCAGAAATAACTTCATTAATATATAAATGTAAAAACTGTTCGGACATATGATCGCGTTCTGATATAGAAGCTTTTACGTTATCATGAAAGTAATAAAAAGACAATTTTTACTTCACTAATACCACTTTATTTAAAGTTTTTAAATGTCTGTGATCTAATGATCTAATTTTTCAGCCCGTATGGCCATTAACGAACGGGGAGGGGGCGAAACATGTCACAGACATTTAAAAACTTTAAATAAAATATATTAGTATTAAAGTAAAAATTGTCTTGTTATTTTAAAATGGAATACCATAAAGTACCGCTCAAATCTATCAAATAAGTAATTTGAAGTAGGCGGATTGGTTAGATTAGGGTAATTTGAGTGTGAACGTTTCATTCTTGTTATCAAAATGCCAAAATTCGTTTTAAAAATATTCCTGACTTCACAGAAGTCTTTTTTCTGGTGATCCTACATGTTTAATTTTGGTTAGAAATGAATAGAACAACTTCGAAAACTTACAATTCGCTTCCGATTGCATCATTCTACCATTTTGTTTATGGTTTTTAAGGCACTTAAAAATTTCATTTAAGGGTTCAAAAAAAACTCTCATTAAGTCGTAAACGATTCAAAAAAACTGGGAGCCGTATTGGTGGGGGGGGGGGGGGGGCTCCAGCGGAAAAATGGTACAAGTACAAGAATCAACAGCTGAGCCTTGTCAACATATCCGAAAAATCATATCGATTATTTATCAACACATTTAAAATTCAAAATTAAATTTTCAAGTAAGTTTTTGCACTTGCACCCAGAGCCGCATTTACATAAGGGCACTTGCGCTCCACACAATAGGATCCTCCACAAAATCGAATAAAATCTCAAAATTAAGGAATAGAATAGAAAGGATAAGCAGTTTTTCGATCTTTTTTTTTTTTTTACTTACCAGCCCTATTATTCGGAAAAATTTGAATTTTTTTGGAAATTTTCCAAGGGGCCCTCCACAAAAAAGTAAGAGGCCTCCACATGGAAAGTGTCCACGGGCCACCACAAAATTGCATTAAATTAAACACAAAAAACTTCACCATCAAAATTGAACATATTTAAGGGCCGGATTTGCCTCTGTGGAGGCTCCAGGGCACTTCTCAAGTGGTGGTATCTGAGTACTTCACATGTCACAGGCCTTTGAGTACTTTTGTGGAAGTTCCCGCAAAAATACGGTTGACGAGCAAAAAAAACCACTCTTGTTCTTTCTATTCTATTCAGGGCCAAATCAACCCTAAGTACCACCCTAGGCATCGTGAAAAATACTGCCCCCACTTTTGCTCAAAATTAAGAAAATCGTAACTTTTCCTATTTTTTTTTTCGACTTTCCCTTAAAAAAATTACTGAAGAGCGAAAAAAAAACGTCAATTTACAATTTTGGCCGCCCTGTTCCAAAAAAATACCGCCTCTAGGTCATGGTCTATCTTGGCCTATTGGGTAATCCGACCCTGATTTTATTCCTCTATTTTGAGATTTTGTTGAGGCCCAAAAATACATATAGAATTATTTAACGTTTAACACAAATTTTAAATCTGATTGTGTTTTTACCCCATAAAGTTTTAATAGAAATTAATTTTTATAAAATATTGTGTTGGAAGCATTAAAAATTTCGTTTTTACAAATAAATTAATTCAATTAACGCTTGGGAACTTATTTTTTAGAAATTTCTAAATCTAAATCCCTTGCGATCCCCGAATTAAGCACAACTAATATGTGTAGGATAATCAAAAATTTACTTTTTTTTCATTAGATCTTGGACTACTGGTATCCCAACGTAATTTTTGAACTTTAGTACCCAATAAATTTTATGTCTTCAACTGAAATGAAAAGGTAACACATGATCTAGGTATTTTATTCTGTTATATAGATATGTCAGAAATGTTAAGACATATTCATATACTTACAGCATCAAATACATAATATTTCTAGACTTCATACATTTTAACAGAGCAACAATGATCTACTAAAGACTAGATCAAGTATGCCGTATACTTAGTTTGTTACAAAATTTTGGAAACTTTGGAAAAAGGACAGATCTATACGATTGCCTTATATTCTATCTTTTTTATTTTTCGGATATGTTGTTGATGTAACTGAAACTGGTTTACGTTAAAATAAAAAAAAGGAGGCTATTATATTTTTTTGATAAAAGAAATTAAGCCATCTCTTTTTAACAAGTACTTAACAATATAACTTGTTTTTAGTTTATAAGTACATAAAAAAACGACTTAAAATATCATAAGCGGCTTTTGAAATAGTTAAAAAGTGTGTAAAAATATTTTATATTAGGAGGTAGAGGAATAAAAACAAAAACGAAATAAGAACAGGAAAAAATCTTTTTATTTTATTGAATAAAAAATTTATAAATAAAAATAAAAAAAAAATAAAAATTTTTGGTAGAATTAAAAACTGTAGTACTTTAGAAATCAACATCGTGAAAAAATTTATTACCTAGAAGGATATAGTGACGGGACAGCATTTCTTCGTAATAGAGGATATTTATCACGCGTTATATGAAAACATGTTTCATCAAAGTGCTTTCGACAAATTTTTTTTTTTGTCGGTTATTACATTATCATTTAAGTTCATAGCATTTAGCCATTTTTTTCGTAATTCATCGTTTTTAGGAAATCTAAAAGTTAAAAAATAAAAAATGTAATTATTTCTTTACCATGTATATAATTAAAACTGTACATAATAAAAGAATTCAAAAAATTGATAAGTTTATAAATTAATTAATTAAAACAATTACTACTTTTTAGTATTTAGAAACCAAAAATGGTATCCAATATTTAAAATTGATTGTAATATGAATTTACTCAAGCGTTAAACGATGTTCCTTTAACGTAAGCCGCTTTACACACTAAGCAATTAGGCATTGTCTTTGTTTAAACACTTTAAAAAAAATTTAAACAAAAATAACTAAAGAAAAAAAAATTATGTTCGTATGTAATGTGTTACTATTTAAATTTTAAACTCACAAAGAAACCTTTGCAACTATACTGACGACGCCACAGAATAAATATAAATATGATTTTCAGTTAAACCTATAAAATTTGAACCTCTGTAAGACTAAGATGGATAGATACAAAACTTGTGCGAAGTTACATTACTTTTGTATTATTCATTCTTGTCTTACTAATGGCCGAATATAATATGCAATGCATATATACAAATACTTTATGCCAGACAAGTATAAACCATTTTATGGTTATTTCCAAAGAAATTGGTGAAATGTTATCATTCTAGTATATACGAATTCATTGCAGAGCAATAACTACACAGGTATTTTTAAAATTCCCCAATGAGCTCGAAGAACAGCGGGAGTTTCTTTTTTATATGAACCGTATTCATGTTATATTTCCACTAACACGAATAATTTTACCTTTGTTAAGTCACGCAAATTGGGAAAACTATTTTTAAAGCCTTGTTTTTGCATATACTTAAGTTGTGATTTTCTTTATTTTTAAGTTTAAATTGCTCACGTAATGACGTCATAATTTGAAAACAAACAGACGTCATTGTCAATCTTTACAACCTCAAAACTTTCATTATATATTGATAACATGTAAAACTACATTTAATTGTGTAAAATTACATTTTCATTTGCTGCCTAAATTGGCTATAAATACACTGATTTTTTTTTTGTTACACTAATAAGACTAGGGTAATGTTTAAGAACAAGTAGTAACATTACACTAAATCTTTAGAAAGTTTTTAGGCATTTTTTGCCTTTTAAAGATTATGAATTTTGTAACGTATTTTTTGACTTTTTAGTATGAAACTTTTGCTTCCGAGCCTACTAAAGTAGCGGAAGCAATGTGATCACTTTCGAAAAATAAAAAATTTTTTCCATCCAAAATAAAATTTTTTACGCACATTTTATGTTTTAGAGCTTCCTGAACAATTTTGGTTTGGTGTCTGTCCGTCCGTCCGTTTGTCTGTCCATCTGTGTGTCGCCAGTTTGCACCAAGTGGCATAACTTCTGAACTATTCGATTTCAGAAATTATGCAGTTTAGTTCCTAGATAGTCCCCTATGAATTTAATCGAAATCAGAGTAACGGTAGCTACACCGCTACCATGTCATTCCATTAATATACTAAATTGCACCAAGTGGTATAACTTCTGAACTATTCAATTCTTTTTTATGAAATTGTCAGAAATTATGCAGTCTCGTTTCTAGATTGTCCCCTACAAGTTTCATGGCATTCGGAGTAATAGTATCCATACGACACAACCATGAAATCCCATTAAATGTTAATATCTTATTTACTGCTAGTCCCACTTCGCTCTAATTTTTAAAGTATTTTGAGGGTTAGTTTCTAAAATATTTTTGCTATTATTTTATAATTTAGCCTTTAAGTATTTCGAGTTACAACAATTTTTTATGAACTTTAACGCAAAAATATAATTTCACGGTATATATATTTGGTAGAATACTGCTTTAAAGTCTTTTACGAGTACGAGGAAGCTGTGTGCCACACCCCATTGCCAGCGTATTTTTAATAAACTCGTTCATGTAATTTAAAATTTAAAAAAAAAAACCTAAAAAAAGGATAGGAACCAGAAGTTAACCAGAACCAGAATACAAATTTTACAAGTAATCAGTTCCAATTTACGACAACAATTATTGTTTGACTTTTTTGGGATTTAATAGTTTTTTAATCCCTAATACGCTAACCACCTTAAAGTTCACATTAAACAATTTTTTAAATAACAGACTAACAACTGTTAAAAGATTTATTTTGTGAAAATTCATATTAAATTTTGTTTAGCTATAAAATATATCATGGTGGAAGCGCCGAATATAAACTTAAGGAGTACCATGTTCCATCAAAAAAAGGAAACAATTTTTTATTGAAACACTAGAATTGTTTCAAAATTTCAAAAATAAAATATTGGACGCATTGAATAGAAGAAATAGATCTGTAGGCATTGACACAGATAATTCAAACGCAATCTTTTTGACTTATAAAATCAAAATTTGAATTTTTACCTTGAATATTCTAAAATCAAAATTTCACTATATTTTGCAAATGTAAGATTAATTATTTATAAAACTCTGCCAGAGAAAATCAAATTAATTACATTAATTCTAACAAAATCATTTAACATTTCATTTCTGCAAATTCTGAAATTTCATTTCGTTCCAATAAATTGAAGAAAAAAATTGTATAATACCACTGATTTGTTAGAAATGACTCTATCACCAAGAAAAAAGTACTATAGACATCATAAGATATGAAATTTTGATTTATTTTAGGTAGTTTGGTAAAATTACCGTTAATAGATAAAGTTAAGTGGTTCAACGGAAACATTTAACATAAAATGACGACAAATGGGCATTGCACATCTCATTCTTTTAGGACATAGTTAGCTCTGTCAAAATACAAGTGATAGCCGAATAAGAAGTATTTTAAAATAATCATTTGAGGTAGAATGTGACAGACCAAAACGTGACGTATATACCTCGAGCTGTCATAAATGTCATGCAACTTATACATTCAAAATAACATAACCTCAAAATAAAAAAAATGTAGGAACGAACAGAACATCAAACCATCATATCACATAATAAATTTTTAATAATATTTAACATTCTTGAGTCAGTAGTTCTACTGACAGGCCAATGAAAAATAAATTTATATCAACTTCTTATTTCAAAAAATTTTATACGTACGCCAAACGTACACTTGAACCTCTTTTTCCGTGAGTTGGAAATATCAAAATTTTTGTTTTTTATTCACTTTTGCGCAATCAATCTGAATAAGTTAAAAAAAATCTGTAATTCACGAAAATTCTGAGAATCGGATAAAATTTGGGTTTGCGTGTAATTTTTAGGGGCATATGTGTCGCATAAAAAAAGGTTTAGATGTATTTTGTGTATTTTTTACCGTTATATGTATTTTTTACCGTTTTAATGTTATATAATACAGGAATGTACAAAATTATTAAAAATGTGGCCAGTAATAGAACCTGGCACTTAAAAGACCATAAAATTCGATAATATCAATCGATAATCATATGTTTTCATCTCAGGGTATATTTCTTTTTCTTCACTTAGTTTTCAGCACCTCCACCAACTAACAAGGATTCATAAAGCATAAACTTATTAAAATTCAAAAATAAATTCAGAGTATTGTCGACGTTAATGAACTGAAACCTTTATTTCATTTTCAAAAATCCGAAAATTTTAGTTTTAATATTTTTTTTTTGGAATTTCTTAAACGAATTATCAACAGTCCCTCAAAAATAGATTCTTACCAAATACTTCATGCACAATTTCTGTCAACAAGAAAATTACTGCCATCTACGATTATCGGTTTGAAACATAATGAAATATAGGTAAATGAATATGAGTGCAATAAGTATGGGTGCTTTCATCCGAATCAACTTGGAAAAATGTTCTTTTATTAAGAGTACATATTTAAGGATGATACCTGAAACGAAAATTCCAACTATTTTCCATTGAGTTTGAAATACGTTAAACAATAAACGATTCTGCATCGATCAGCAAAAAGAAAATTGTATGTCACCGACAAATTAAACGAAACAATTAATGTTAATGTTCTCATTTGTCGTGTGTTGCTTGAACCGGAAGTAGCTTAGCTACGAATAAATTTGTAAAATTGATCATATTTTATCGAACTTTCGTGAGAAAAAAAAATAGTTTTATGAACCTTATACTTTGTATTATTTTTTAATAAAAAAAACCGGACCCACCGACCTATCTTTTTCGTAAAAATTAAAATAAAAATTAGAAGCCGGAACCACGCGATTTTGACACTATTTTAAAAAACTGTGCCCGCCATTTTCGACTAGAAAGGTAGAACAACATATGTATAATGAATGTTTTCCATTTAGGAAACACAGACGACACAGTGCATTTTTTTTTTTACACAAAAAAAACCTATTTTTTTAAATTTTAACCTTCTAATTGCTTTTAGATGCAATTAAAAGATTAGTTTTGCAATAAAATTTAAAAAAAATTAGTTTTTTTGTGAAAAAAAAGAAAATGCATTGTGTCACACAGTGTTTTCTAAATGGAACATACTCTAGACGTCAACTGTCAGGATAATAATTACGATAGGTGCTAAATCCAACGTCAACCATAGTCAAATTAAATCTTTATTTTATAGAAAAAAATTTATTGATATAATTTCTTATACAGTACACATCTTAATTCATAAAATAAGTGTTTCTAGTAATAATTTAACATTATGATTAATTTTCAAAAATTTTTAGATGTAGTACTCGATTTAACTGGATACACAACCTTAACACGTTCCTGATAATTGACGCTGTACGACGTCAATTATACAGTTTTTAATTCCGAGAAAAACGCATGCAGATGGTGTTTATAGATCTTCGAGTTTTATAGTCCACAAATAAAGTTTAGAGTAGCGTTCGAAATCCAAAATACGTACGTTTATAATAATATTTTATGGCTCTAAAATTAATCCTCTCCCAAATTTATGTAAAAATATATATTTAAGTGGTATGGACTCATTAAGCACGATGGTCCGCGCCAATTCTTGTTCAATTGATATTGTCACCGAGCCTATCAGTCTTTCCTGTGTCATTCTTGTAGGTCCATCATTAACTGGAATAACACTAGACGGTGTAATATAAAATGTCGTTTTCCGACCATTTGGTCGACCATATAATGCGGATAAACATCGACCCTTTTTTGAGCATTAGAGAAATATTTAAAAGCAAGTATTTAAGGACGTTCGTGCGTCAAACCTAATAGTAGATAAAAATTTTAATTTTAGAGAATTGACAAGTTCAATTACATAGTTATCTTCTCTCAAAAATTTTAAGGCCTTCATAGATCATTTCTTAAAGTAATTGACGATTAAAAATCAAATTTTTAACATAGAGCCATTAGAAAAAAACATTCTAAACCATTTTTTCATTTTAAAAATTATAGTAAGTATATTATAAGAGTAGATACCATAATAAAAAATGTTGAAAAATATTCTTTGAAATACGCAATTTATATAATTGCACAAAAAAAGTCGTGTTGACGAACGTTAAAATGAAATATTAATTATTGAAATTAATATTCGGGTAGATTTTGATGTGTACACGGCATACAAGGTCAAATCAGACTACTAAATTTCAATCAATAACTGTGTATGCATTGATGTCAGAGATCAGTATATAGGTGGTACGTATAGCAATCACCCATATACACGACACGATATGACACATGAACAAGTACAAGCTCTGTATACATAACATACAGGTATAGTGTTTTGTGGTAACTACATAACATTATTCTGTAGTGTTTTGTGGACGCGCTCGAACCTCTTTAATTATTATTGTAAATAGAATTCTTGTAGCTCGGAGTAATTTTCGCCATTATCTGGAATAATATTAGGTCGTGTAATATGAAATGTCGTTTCCCGACCACTTGGCCGACCATATAATTCAAATAAATAGCGACACTTTTTTAAGCATTAAAGAAATGTTTAAAAGCAATTCTTTAACTCGGAATAAATTTCTTGTAGCCAGGAATCATTTCTGTCATTAATCGGAATAACATTAGATCGTGTAATATGAAATGTCGCTTTCCGACCACTTGACCAACCATGTAATGCAGATAAATATGGACACTTTTTTGAGCATTAAAAAATATTTTTAAAAAAAATCATAAAAAGATATAAAAAAGGTTGACTGACCCCTTTCTTAATATCCTTTTCTAAAGGAACACCATTCAGTTTGTATGTGATCACATGATCTCCGATCAACCTTTTTGGCATAAATATACATATATATTAAAATCGTTTAGAAATAGAATTTAGTTAATAAATATACGTACAGTGGTCGCAAAATTTATAATTTTTACGTCCTCAGATTTTTGGTCCCCTTAAGCGGTCGCACCGGCCCTGCTAATTATTGCATGTATGTGAATTAATTCCACCAAACTCCATGGTTTTACCTGCTGTAATTTTCGACAATTCCTCAAATAAATATTATCATATAAAACTTGTAGGTATAAATCTGGTGGAATTTAAATTAGGAAATGGCGGGAAAAAAAATAAGAAATAATTTTAGGAAACATAGAGGATATATTTATCCAAATTATTTTATTTGTAAAATCAATTCAAGCACAAAAAATTACAAATAAAAACTTTTGAAAAAAAAACAGGAAAAATAACATCATGAATAATTCATTAATTTAATATAATTTTAATACAAAGACTAGTTAATTTAATAAATAAAATTTTGTTTGGAATGTGAAATTTCAACAATGACATTCTTATAAATTTTACTCGCACAGATCAATAATGCTGGTAAACAAAAAACAAAAGTTGTAGGCTTCCCCCGTGTAAAACACCGTCTCATTTTTTATAATTTGATTTCGTTGGATCAAAACCGTTAACCTTAAATCTTGTGAACACAAAATGGAGAATAAATATCAAAATGTGACGCCATGTTGACTTATTTACTACGAATTGTTTAACTCTTTAAATTATTAAGACGAGTTAACTCGTCCTGCAATATGGCGGCTCAAAATGCTGTCATATGTATATATTCACTGGTACAGGTGCCGCCATCTACTATAATATAATTCTAAATAATGTTCAATTTTATCAACATAGTTTAGTATAATTTATTTTTTTTAAATTCCTAGGGTTCACTTTTTTTAATGTTGGGATCTTTAATTTCTTTCTTTTTCTTACTTTGTAGCCTTATCTATTGTACTTATCACTTGGCAGTAAAAAGTCCGGCATTTTGAGACAAAAAAATTTTACCATATGGTTTGTTTAAAAGAGTTAAGAAGTGTATAAACGAAGTCGCTGACTTGTGCGATGTAATACTGCGATGTAATACGTTCACTGCCATCTGCTGAATGAGAAGCGAAACACGTCTTGAATGTCACAGCAACATCGCCAACGCGTGTATCCATGCTTCACGAATCGGTGTATTCAACTAGTGCGACAATATACACGGATTTACAATAGCAATGAACGTGTTAAGTTAAAATGGCTAGATTTGTGATCCTAAATCAAATAATGACCAACGAAAACCAAATTCTTTTTTTTTTAATTTTATAAAATTTTCAAAATAAAAAAATTTTAAAATACGTATATTATTTAATTTCTTTATTTATCAAAAATTTAAGATACCAAAAATAATATCAAAACAAAATGGCGCGTATTATTTACATGTCTGATCAACAATTTCCCTAAATTATAGTAGTAATCCTAGTTAACACCGGCGTAACTAGAATTCAAAAAAAAATTATTTCTAAACAGTCAAAGTAGATAAAAATTTTGAATTTTTTGGTACAACAAAATAATTTCTTTAAATATTCTATACAAAAAACATTTTGGAATTCAAAGTACATCAAGACCCTGACTAGCGGTAACTGCGACACGGTTCTTAAAAAAAAAAAATATTAACAAAATCAAGATCTTAATGTAAAAAAATTAAAATATTTAAACGAACAAAATACATTTTGTTGGTTTTACCAATATTAATCTATAATATGTCGGTGTCACCTCAAATCATGCATAAGGCACTTCAAATTTGTAACGTGCCTTAATACTTAGTTTCTTTTAAAATTTATAAATTTACTTTGCACCTAATCAAAAAATAACATTAACGTATCCGAAGTTGTCCTTCACCCAATAAAAACAAACAAACTCGATCGATTAAATATGAAAAGAAGAAATCGGAAAACAGCACAGCAACAAGTGTTAATCGAAACTGAAAATCAAAAATTTTACAAAATAAAATTAATCCAAATAAATTAACGTGCTCCTATAGTATGCAATCTAATCAAAAAACATACGTACACATACAATTTTGTACAGAAAAATACAAACACATACGTTTGTACGCATATATATTTACGCATGCACATTTGTACTTTTTTAAACAATATCATTATACGATTTTAAAAAAGCTTAGCACTCTGAAATTGCATTTTCATGATTCCATCTGATTATCAAGGAAAACGTTTTAGAATTTTTGTCAAATTCCTATGTTTGTTTCCTTTTTTGATGATCAATCCAACCGTAAAGTCAATTATTCGATATGTTCACTAAATTCTACATAGAATATTTGGTCTGTTTTTCAATGATATCAGCTTTTTTATTTCTTTGTTGGCTTCCGAATAGAATATTCTAGAACTTTTGTCAAATTTCGCTATTCGAGCGCTTTTTTAATAACCACTCCGAAGATGAAGTCTATTTTTTTTTTAACATTATTATTAGTCTTCCAGTAGAAAGTTTTAACATTAAACTAAAATACGCTGCCAATGGGATGTGGCACACAGCTTCCTTGTACTCGTAAAAGCACCTTGGTAATTTAATGCCCAATGTATCTTTGTATAATTTAATATAGGTATATAAATTAATAAAAATAAATAAACAAAACGATTCATAAAAAATTGAGCGAAGTGGAACTAGCAGTAAATAAGATATTGACATTTAATGGGATTCCACGGTAGCGTCGTGAATACTATTACTCCGAATGCAATGAAATTTGTAGGGGATCATATAGGAACCAGACCGCATAATTTCTGACAATTTCATAAAAAAGAATTGAATAGTTCAGAAGTTATGCCACTTGATGCAATTTAGTATATTAATGGAATGACATGGTAGCGGCGTAGCTACCGTTACTCCGATTTCGATTCAATTCATACGGGACCATCTAGGAACTAAACTGCATAATTTCTGAAAATGTCATTAAAAACAATCGAATAGTTCAGAAGGTATGCCCCTTAGTGCAAACTGGTGACACACAGACGGACGAACGGACAGACGCCAACCAAAATTGTTCAGGAAGCTCTAAAACATAAAATGTGCGTAAAAAATTTTATTTTGAAGGGAAAAATTTTTTTTTCTAAAGGGATCACAATGCTTCCGCTACTTTAGTAGTCTCGGAATCAATAAATAACTAATGATGTCATGAACTTTCTTTAACTTTTACAAAATGATTTATCAGATGGACCAATTCCTGACACTAGGAGTTACTGTATTTTTACACCAATGTGAGGTCATGATGACAACACGATACTGGTAGAGGAGGAGAGGTTTCATACAAATAGATAGATCGCATACTATAGTCGCACTAAATTAAATTCAAGTGATACTTACATCTGCAGGTATATGTACAATCTCGAATTGTTCAGATAATTCGGGAATAACGTCTAAAGCTAACGCAACAACAGCCGCCGATGAACCTATGACACTATACAAAAGAGCTTTATTTTGTCGTAAACTTTCCATAAATGGTTTACCCTGCAAAAAGAAAATGAAATTAAAACAAAAATAACTGCTTCGAAATTTTTTTATTTATAAAAATTACCCTATAATTAACGGCAAATGTTGAAATTTGTAGCGCCATCGAAATTATATACACGGTACTATTTAAAATATTCGGCTCAAATTCTTCATCTTCTTCCGTTTCCGGTTTATCTAATACTTTTGAAATGATATCTGATTGCGTTACATTCGTGCTAAAAAATTAAATGACATTTTAAAAAAAAGCTGTTTGAAGAAGTAGACGCCATTTTTCTTTCATCAAACATGGCGGATGTTTTAAATACTTACTTGACAGGCATTCTTTGATATGCCTCTTGAACTAAATATATTAAACAACAAAAATGAACGGCAAATTGTAATAATACTGTGAGAATTGTGTAAAAGTTGAAAATGTTTGGCAAAGGCCTTTGTTTTGATAATGTTTGAAGTGGCTAAAATACACGGAAAAATTTAGAAAAACGCATTTTAATAATTTATAAATATTTCAGTTACCTTTGATCGTGAAATAAATAAGAAACAGGCGGCTAATAACAGCCCTTGCAATGTTGCCTGAGTATCACTAAATTTAATACCGTCTAAGTACAAAACCGACTGACTATACGCTAAGATTAACGCATTCAATGCCAGAATTTTGAACATTTGTAAAGTTGTGACAAGCGTACAGCGCCCTTGTTTAATGATATGACAAACTGAAACAAATTGAAATAAATAGTGCATTGTGCAATAAGGGTGGGAAATTGTCGATTACCCACGAGAGCGAACTTGAGCGCACGATCGTAGTGAGTGCGTTCATTCGCTCGAGTGGGCAATCGACAATCCCACACGAGTTGCACATACTATTTTTTATTACGAATTTCACATACTTTTTTCTAATATTATTACCTACAATTTTTTATTACTTTTTAAAATAATATTTTTGAGTGTTTGTCTTTTTTTTCTGAATTAAATATTGTTTAAATTACTTTGTTGGTGGTTTTTATAGAAATAATTATGAAATATTTATTAAATGAAAAATCAAGAAGCGGCTTTGCGTGTTTTATTGTCAATTTGCGTGCGGAAAGTAAACTTTCCACACGCAAAAAAGTATGTGGAAAGAGTACAGTGAGCAAGCAGCTATTTTGCGTACAAAAATATGTTCGCCAAGTTAGTATGTCTCCCGCATGAGTAATAAAAAAATTTTTTTTTTTTTTTTTTTTGGAATTTATCAGGTCAGTCCATAAGTTTGTGCGTATTAATAGCATGCATGGAATTCACTATGACTCATTTACAAAACCAATACAATTTTGAACCTGTTCATCACCAACTTTCGTAAATATCGAACGCATTTTAGTACCCATAGAAGATGAATATAGATAATCAGTACAAACGTGCTGTGCTACATTTTTTATTTTCGTGTGGTGAATCTGCCAGGTCTGCAGCGATAAAAATTAATAGTGTACGTGGTGTACACACTATTAGTGTAAGGACTGCCCAGAAATGGTTTAAAAAATTTAACGTTGGAGAAAGCAGCATTTATGATGAACCCCGTTCAGGACGTCCTGTTAATTTTTATGATGACATTCTTCGAAATCTTGTGGGGCCAGAGCCACAATTAACAGTGGATCAGATCGCAGAAAGGATGAATTGTGTTTAATTGTGTTTTTTTATATTATTTAAAAATTTACCAAAAAAATACGCACGAACTTATGGACTGACTGATATTTGGCGCTCTTAAAAAACTCACTGCACTGAATCGACGACAATTTACTGGTGAACGGCGCTGCAATACTAGCGTCACCCAATTTGACCACTTGAGCCTGATCCTGCTCTTCCAACTCTTTCATTAATTTCTGTAAATTCATTTGAGTGTTATTAATTTCGTTGCGTCGTGTATCTCGACCACCTCCAGCACGATGTCGAATGCTTTCATTCATATTCTCGCGAACTTGTAAACGTTTATCGATCTTATCCAACGGTTTTTCCACCGGTTTTTCTTTGATTTTCTTTTCACGTGGTTCTGGCAATCGTTCGGGAGCGTTTGATAATATCGCAACACCAACATCGGCATGTTTCAACGCGCCTACGTCATTTGTGCCGTCACCACACATTAATGTGCAGTAGCCCAGGTCTTTCAGTGTGACAATTACGTACTCTTTTTGTTTTGGGGCAAAACGGGCGAATACTCTAATGTGAGGTAGAATCACTCTTAAAAATTTACTTTCGTTATAACGTAAATAGTTTAAACCGTCCCCGGTGATACATAGATCATAGTCCTTGATCATTTTATCTAAATACTTTTTATCTGTATCCAATTCAAAACGTTCACTTTTATCAATACTTTCCCAAATCCAGTTGTCCTGCTCCTTCCTAAGTACCAGGATATCTTGTTTTTTGGTCATTTTAATAGTTTTCGCCACGTGGCATGCGGTTAAAGGATTATCGCCGGTGATCATTACCACGTTATGAGACGAATTCAAAATTTCTTGAATAACCGCTTTCGAATCCGATTTCAGTGGGCACGATATAATAACAAACCCAACAAATTTTAATTCGGCTTCGATTTTTTCCCGATTTAAATTTCGAATTTCTTGCGATGACAATTTCCCTAACGAACGATAACCTAAAGCTAATACACGAGCACCTTTTCGAGCGAATTCTAAATAGACATCATCATAATTCTTCGGGACGTCCACAAACATATCCTTAAGGACCTCTGGAGCACCTTTAACCGTAGCAATATATTCCGTGTCGCTGGTGCCTTGAACATTATATCCGGCGATAACGCTCATACGTTTCAGAGCTGACGAGAAGTGATATCGTTGAAAAATTTTCAATCCTGGCGATTTTCCTTTCTTCGGAATAACAGCTTCTGCTTTGGTTAACGTCCAATCTGTGGCCAATAACGTTGCTTTCTCTAACGGATCGCCGACTAGACCCTCATCTAATTGGACTAGCGAATGGCACGTGGCCAAAACTTGGACACTCTCTTGCGGCGCTTCACTAAGCGGTGTCACCCCTTTCGAATGATTTCCTAGGCCTGCCACGCCCTCAACCACTAAATTATCACTGGTCAGAGTACCGGTTTTATCGAAGCAACAGATTTCCACTTTTCCGGCAAACGGTATCCGGAACGGTTCGGTGCAAAATACAGATAATTTGGAGAGTGCTAATAGGGACGTATTTACGGCTAAAGATAACTCGATTGGAAGTTCGGGCGGGATAACTGACGTCAAAATTAGGGTACATTCTAAAAAAAGTTTATACCGATTGCGTTTTGGATCCTCGGAACCTTTTATCCAAACGTAGGACGCAGCAGCAATTGCGAATATCAATAAAAATAATATAAAACCGAAAGTTTCTAAATTATTGGCGGTGACGCGTTTGACTCCAAATAAAATGGTGCGTAAAAGCTTCCCTTGGGACGTATTGAAGCCCGTTCGAAGAACATATGCCAAACAACCATTATCCGGAGTACGAATTCCGGTGACCGATTTACTTGGAGGTGTGTGCTGGACTACTTTCGTACCCCCAAAGAGCATATGTAATTTCCCGTCCGATTCGGGTTCAAGGATTTTTTCTGGATCTTGTAATTCAATCGGTTCTTTCATTTGGGGCACCGATTCCCCGGTCAACATGCTTTCATCGATGATACAGGACCCGCGTAAAAGGAGCAAATCGCAGGGAACAAGATTATCACTCTGACACCGTACAATTGACACCAAATCGCCAGGAACTAACTGATCCGTGGATATTGAACGCCAGCGTCGATTTCGATACACATTAATATTGTACGGTTTATTGCCCATTTTTCGAATTTCTGCCATATTTCGCAATTGTTGTTGCACTAACGTGCACTCGAATAGAATCAGCATGACCAGCGTGAAAATCGAGTAGTACCAGTATTTATCTAAGCACCACAGCACAACACAGAACACTTGGAATACGAAAAATGGCGCTGTGGCACGTTCTTTGAACAGATCCCGAAATTCCGGTATAACCATGTCCAAATGATTTTTCCCATACTGAATTTCCGCATGCGTCACATCTGAATCCTCTTGATAACCTTTCCAATTCATGTACGATCCATACGGTTTTTCTAAAGGAAATTCCAAACCACGAAAACCTTTCTTATCGTCGCTCCAAAAATATTTGGTCTTTTGAAATATAAACCAAATCGTTGTATCATTCTCAGTCTAAACACCCAAAAAAAAGGAAGAAAGTATTAAAACATTTCAAAACTAGGGTAAAAGCAGGTAAGAGTACGCAGGCATGTAAGAGTACGCAGAATTTAAATAGGTTTTTATCTTGTCTATGAAACCGTGAATATCGGATTTAATAGTTTATAGGGATTCGCACAATACCTATTTATAGTTGACCAAATATTATTCAATTCGCGCCAGTTTTTATTCAGTAATTTTGTAAAAGTAATTAAGCTATCTCAAATCAAACAAATGTTATAAAAATTGCCATTTTTTACTATAGTGTATTTTGTGTTCAGTTCATTCAAAAGGTAAGATCATTGCATTTATAGATTCTAAAAACAATTTATTTTTATTTGAATTTGAGCTATAAACTCAAAGATACAATTAATTTTTTTTTTCGACCATCAAACAATTAATTTTTAATTGTTAACGTTTAACTGACAAAAACAGATTCTTATAAGAGTACGCACCCTACAGGGCTGGGAACTATTTAAAATGATTTCATTTTAAATATGTATTTAAAATACAAAATGGCATTTTGCATTTTCTATTTTAAATGAGTTCGGTCAAACCATTTTCCATTTTGTATTTAAAATGGAAATTTGAATTCATTTTACATTTAAAATGTAAATGCATATGTACTCAAGTTTATGTGTATATAATATTAATTATATAGAACTTGAATTGAACGACTTGAAGTCTAACAAATTGTAAGTTAAAAAATGTAAGTTGATTTTTTGATCAAATCTTTTATAACTCGAGTTGCAATGACACTTGAGTTAAATTTGTTACTAGAATTGCAGCTCTCTTAAATCAAACTTTTCTGACTCAAGTTGTGTACTAGGTACTATCTTTAAGACACGTCGATAAGAAATGTTTCTGCATTTCGAGTAGATGATTTTCATAATTTTATTTAGAAGTTGCAGTCGTAGCATAGTTAAGGTTTGAATATGGCAAGGCTGAATTAAATTTTACAATATTTTTAAGTAACAATATTTGAAGAGTTAAATTTCGTTTTCATATCATGCAAACTTTACAAATTTTTCTCAAAAGACTACCTTTATTTAATTTCAGTACGTTTGATATTTTCTTAACTTTTTTTTTAAATTAATATAAATAATGATAAAAAATTTATAGAATAAATTTAAAATAAGAAAAGCATTTTGCATTTTATAATCCATTTTAAATAACTACTTTCCATTTTCAATTTTAAATATGTTCAGTAAAACCATTTTCCATTTTGTATTTTAAATGCATTTTTGGAAACCATTTTCCATTTTCTATTTTAAATGGTTTCTATGAACCATTTTTCCTAGCCCAGGCCCCCCTAAAAGTTGATAAGAGTACGCACGTTTCTATTAAAATTTCTATTTATTTTTAAACGGGTTTTTGAAAGATGAGTTATCAACGAAAATTCAATAGGAAACTGGTATTTACAGAAAGTATTTTGAAAAATATCCAAGAAAAAATAAAATATGAAGAAACAAAAGAACTATAACAAGAAAAATGGATATAGCGGAATGCACTCTTAGAAAGAGACTTAAACTTAGAAACGCTTCATCCTCCCTTGGGAGATACAAAGGAACATTTTGAGAAATTATGAAGGAACAATTGGCTGAACATATTTGCGAATTAGATATTGTTTTATAGAATAACGTTATAGCAAGGTTAAAATAGACTGCGTCTGGATATGCTGTATCAAATAATATATCACATACGTTTAATGACAAGAAGAAAAATAGCAGAAAAAATATGGGTGGTAGATTTTTGTAAAAGACATAATTTAATTTTTCGTTGACCAGAAAAATGTTCATTAGCGAGGATGATAAGCTTCAGTCAGACACAAGTAAATAGGTTTTTTCACAATTTAGAAACACTTTATTCGAAGTATATCTTCGATGCTTCTCAAATATATAATATGGATATGATAAGTGTTGCTCCGAACAAAATTCCTAAAATGTATAAAATTAAGAGAAAAGTATTCATTTTAAAAAATTATTTGTGAAAATTATTAATGCGTACTCTTAAAAGCAAGTGCTTGCAAGTTAGAGAAAAAACATTCTTTTTCCTATTAAAATTTTAAAATTATAATTCTTTATCATTAGCAATAGGTTTAAATGCATATTCTTTTTGTAACACAACTGTTTTATTTTTACTTAAAAATAAAGGCGCTATGTAAATATAAAAATTAAGTGCGTACTCTTACCTGCCTTTATCCTACTCCGAAAAAAATATTATTTTGGCTGTACCTTTGTTGTATTTAACCGAACAAGTTCAGTAGATCCATTATTTGCAGTCGGAACAACCTTAACCAGCTCAGCTTTTCGTGGATCTTTTTCCTATAAAAATCGGCTTTATTCGTTTCCAATAATTTTTAAATTATTTCCAAAAAAAAAAAAAAAATACTCACAGCATTACAAGCCATAAAACAGTGAACATGCACTGACCAGTGACAAAACAGACAACATAATATTTGTATGGCTCCAATGGCAGCAATACCGACCATTCCACCCTCATAATGTTCCCAAAACCCGTAGAAAAATATCCAAACATAAATCCAACTTAAATATAATAGTACAAATGGTAACACATAACCATGAAATAATAATTTTCTCTGTCTATATAAATGCACTGATTGAACAAGTTCATCAATACTTGGCGTATTCGCCATTCTCGTTCAAAATAACGTAACAAAAATTAATAAATTAATTTAAATATGAATAATAAAATTATCGTCCACGATTTAACATTAGAGTGGAAAATATTTGGCATTTGAAGAAATGTGAATTCTACAAATGTCAACGTGTATCTCCTACTCGCTTTATGATAGGAGAATATTTAAAGAAAGAGGAAAATAATATTGAGTTTATACGTGGCTAATGAAAGTATATCTAATTTCAACATGGTTTATTTTTTCCTAAACTCAATAAATTTTAAAATAAAATTTTCCCCATTTTCAAAAACCATAGGAAATTTTTTATTTTAAATCATGCGCCATGTGATTCTAAAAACTGTCAGTAGGGTCATATGACGTCATCAGGACTTGACATCGTCATTTTAACCCATTAGTGACCACAATATTACAGGTAATACCGTGGGAAAGTCAACTTTACAGATTGTTTTCTAAATTAGAGGTATTTAAATATATAAAATTACAATTGAATAGCGCTCTTTGAACCTTTCTCTCTCCGCCTGTGCAAAAATAGCTTCCAGTTAAACTGTTATAAGTATTTAACAAAGGGTCTGCAATGAGCAATGCAGGTTGCCACAAATTGTTGCATTGATTTTTAAATTTATTAAATATTAATTTAAAAAACCTTGTCCGACTGTTAGTAAAATATATGTTTAAAGTATTAAAAATGAAATAATTGATAAAAATAAATATTAAAATAGAAAATTTCAGCAGAGAACTGACAGATATGTTTTAACGCTTTTAAACAAACCATATGGTAAATTTTTTTTGTCTCAAAATGCCGGACTTTTTACTGCCAAGTGATAAGTAAAATAGATAAGGCTACAAAAAAAGAAAAAGAAAAAATCAAAGATCCCAACATTAAAAAAGTGAACCCTAGAAATTTACAAAAAATAAATTATACTAAACTATGTTGATAAAATTGAACATTATTTAGAATTATTCTGTATTGTCACAGATGGCGGCACCTGTACCAGTGAATATATACATATGACAGCATTTTGAGCCGTCATATTGCAGGACGAGTTAACTCATCTTAATAATTTAAAGAGTTAAACAATTCGTAGTAAATAAGTCAACATGGCGTCACATTTTGATATCTATCCTCCATTTTGTGTTCCAAATTATAAAAACGCCGTGAGCAGCGGGGCCCCATCACGGTAGTCGAATTTTCCCCTTCATCTTCGGTATTGAATGTCTACAAGCGAAATGTGATTGAAAGTCTACAACCGAATTGTCATTTTGTTGGTTTCAAAACTGGTGATGAGTGTTCGGCTGATCGAGGCTTTAAAAAAAGGTTTTAAGTATTTAAGGGCTGTATCTCAGTAAATTTCAATTTTGTGCCGAAAACAGGTAGCAGAAAAAAAACCAACACATTTCGTACGAGGACATTCCTACCCATGTTTATCCGCTAATTGCCTTTATGTTTTAGTTTTAAATATTAAAAAAGGACCTTAAATAGTAAACTGGAAGGCCTTTATAAAGATATTTTTTCTTTAAAAAAAAAAAAAAAAAAAATAAATAAATTAATAAAAAATAAAAAAATTTTAGTGGTTTCAAAACTGATGATCAGTGTCCGGTTGATCGGGGCTTTAAAAAAAGGTTTTAAGTTTTTAAGGGCTGAATCTCAGTAAATTTCAATTTTGTGCCGATAGCAGTTAACAGGGAAAAAGCCACCACAATTCGTACGAGGGCATTTCTATCCATGCTTATCCGCCAATTGCCTTTGTGTTTTATTTTTAAATATTAAAAAAGGAACTTAAATAGTAAACTGGAAGGCTTTTATGAAGATATTTTTTCTTTCCAAAAAAATCCAAAATTTCTATTTTATAAATAATAAAAATCCAAAATTCCTAATTTATAAATAAACAGTGACTTTAATAACATTTTCAAATTACTTAATATGTATGTATTTCATTTGTTAAAAAATTGTATTCACTTTTTTTTAAATTTTTTAAAATTACTATTCGCCTACTTGTATTTAGAATAAACATAATGCTTTTAAAACACATTTAACAATAGCATTCAATTCCGATGTAAAAATGGGAGAAGTGGGGGGAAAAGTGATGCGGACTCCCTACAAGGTACTAGCTGGATACTAACTGAATACACGTACAAAATTTCAGCCCTCTAGGTTTCCTTATGGAGTCTCTAGACGTGTTAGAAAACAAGCAAAAAAATTAAGGAAATATTGGCGTCAAAATCGTGGGGGTAAGGGTTAAAAGTTGAAACCTCCAAAAAACAGTGTCTGGCTATTAGCTTAACCTGTACACCAAATTTCAGCCCTCTAGGTTTATTTGGGGAGATTTTGACCCGAACGAAACTGTTAAAAAACAAGAAAAATCATGTTCTTTTGGGTATAAAAATGGTGGGGGTAGGGGTTAAAAGTCGAGACCCCCAAAAGGCACCCCCTTGATACTAACTCAATCCGAATACAAAATTTCAGCCCTCTAGGTTTATTCGGGTGACCTGTGCGAGTGGTACAAACTTCGAAAACGTCGAAAATGCATGAAATTGTAGCTTAAAAATGAGGGGGGTGGGGGTAAAATATTAAAACCTCCAAAAAGCACAACCTAGGTACGAACTTTATCAACACACCAAATTTCAACCCTCTACGTTAATTCTGGGGGGCTGGGGGCCTGTTAGATCCAGCGAAAATCGTTTTTCCCCCCTCTACTCCCACCATATCATCCTAGGAAGCTGAATTTTGGATATGTTGTAGATAATTGACCGAAACATTATTTAAAACCGGTTTGAAAAAGTTTTATTGCTTTTCCGCCCCCCACCACCCCCTTAAAGGTCGGGTCAGAAAAAAAATTTGCCCAAAATTTGACCCCACTTTGATAGTATGAGGTGCCTCGAAAATGAGGCCCATTTACCAAATTTCATCTCTTAACTTCCATAGGGGGGCCCTACACAAATTAAAAGGTGGCGGGAAAATATATATATATATATATATATATATATATATATATATATATATATATATATATATATATATATATCAGACATTTTTTTTTTCTACATATTCGTGTTCTACGGGTCCGAAAACGGATAGCGCCCCTACTCTCGCCTCTCGCAGCTCTTATCGTATAGACTGTATAAGTCTAATTTTTCGGAGAAAATTCGACTAAAAATGAGACGGGGTTGTTTGCCAGCATTATTGATATGTGCGAGTAAAATTTATAAGAATGTCACTCGTCTTAATCATTTAAAGCGTTAAAATACATTGGGTTGTAACGTAATCAAAGAGTATTACCTTGTAGAGATTATGTCACCTATTTTGTTACAAGTATTTCGTGGCTAACTTCGTGAATGAGAGATAAAGATAATCAGGCCTGATTTACATTAACGCTCCGCTCTCGGTACGATATTACTACGCTCCCGATTCGATATAATCTTGTTGTGTTCACATTACAGTGCTGATATCATGCTGGTACCTATTCGTTCTCTATTGACATTAAAATGCTGCTCTGGGTAAGTACGCTCCCAGTTCGATACAAATATCTTTTCATGACAACTGAATGAGAGCGGAGTGGAGTGGAATCAAAAAAGTGTTTACACTATAGATACAAGCCATAACAAGTCTGATATCGCTCCGGTAAAATATTACCTGATTGGTATTGATATTGGAGTGACATTGGAGCGAGAGCGAACCGTGACTGATATCGGACCGATAATGTGTGAATACACTCATTGTTTATGTTGTCTACACAATCAATGAAATAAGGAATAAGAAATAAGGAAGATAAGGAATAAGAAGTATGCCATCTAGTGACATTGAATGGAACTTTAATGAAATAAGGAATAAGAAATAAGAAATAAGGAGTATGCCATCTAGTGATGTTGAATGGAACTAATTTTTTTACGTCAAAATTCGTAATTTTTTTCACTTAGTGACAAAAAAGTCATCACGAACTTTACTTTTTCATGAATTCTGATCTACAAAAATACCTAACTACATTTACCTATGAACAGTTAAGTTAAAGTTTCATTCAACGTCACTAGATGGCATACTCCTTATTTCTTATTCCTTATTTCATTAAAATTCCATTCAACGTCACTAGATGACATACTTCTTATTCCTTATTTCACTGATTGTGTAGACAGCCTTATTGTGTAAGAATATTATATCGAACTAGCAGCGGAGTGATATCGTACCGAGAGCGGAGCGTTTATGTAAATCGGGCCTTAACTGTAAAATAGTTTCATTACATGATTAAGACGAGTTAACTGCAATATGGCGGCTCGAAATGGTATATGTATATATCGTATATATTCACTGGTATACAGGTGCCGCCATCTGTAACAGATTTTCCTTAATACGGTATAATTCTAAATACAGCCAAACCAACATAAGGTTGCCGGTCAAGGTTGTACGCGCAGTAGACAAACACAACTTCTATCACACTTTTATGCATATATGTTACATGTTTAATTCTTGTTGTCGCACTCTTTCATTTGCGCATCTGACCGGCAACCTTATGTTGGTTGGGCTGTAATGTTAAATTTTATCAATATAGTAAAATTTATATTTTGTAAATTCCTAGGGTTCACTTTTTTGATGTTAGCATCTTTGATTTTTTTTCTTTTTTTTTTTTTTTGTAACCTTATCTATTGTACTTATCACTGGCAGTAAAAAGTCCGCCATTTTGAAACAAAAAATATTTTCCCATATGATTTATTTAAAAGAGTTAAAAACGTAAATAGTTTGGTCGTAATACAAATAGCAACTCTGTATAACGTTTGGGAAAATACTACATTTTTAATGGGAAAAATAAATAATAAACTATCAAAAATTGAAGACAAATGTTCATTTATTATATTATCGTTTAAATTGTTAACACAGGAACATATATCCAGAATTTAATTTTTTCATTCATTTTACATCTAAGTTTTTAAAAATATAAAATTTATTTGCTCAGCAAATTTTTCTTAACGTTATTAACAAAAATAGTTCATTAATTCAATTTCAAGATGTATAATTTCTTAATAATTTTAAAACGTATTTTTTTTAAAATATTTATCTTTACGTATTATTTTATTTACATAAGAATTGTATTCGAACTGTGCACACTTTTCAACACAAGTGGATAAAATAATTTTTCATGTAGAATCATCTATGTGAAGTTGAAAACTTATAGCAGCTTTACACCCGATGGCAGTACAAGAAAAAAAATTAATTCCATTGTTTCCAAGCTTTCAGTACACACTTGGATTTTAAACTGAATAAATATTTTATAAACTAGGCGTAACAGGAAATACGAAAGTTAAGACTAAAACCATGGTAACCGATATAAATAATTTAAATTAAATTTAAAACAAAATAAGTAAGATTCAGAAAAACTTTATTTATCTCTAAAATTTTTCTTTACACACATTTCAAAAAAATTTAAACCAACTTTAGTTAGAATTCAATTTAATTTTCCAAATCAAAAGTTTCACCGCAATAGACGAGCTGACAGGTTTCTACAAAATATTTCAAACTATTTATTTCAAAAGTGGCGCTAGAACAACATGTGACGTAATCGTTTATTAAACACTAATATGACAGATATGTCTTCTACCAGATTTAATTTCCAAAACGAAGTTTTTATTTTTCTGTAAACTAAAACTGAATTTTCATTTATTATTGCACTCTGGTATCATGTTTAGCATTTTACGTATACATATCAAATGTTGACAGTTCACTACGACAATTTTAATAATGTATTCCATGGTATTACCCATAATGTATATTAATCTAGACTTTTTATCAACAAATCTATAGATTCAACTACTCCTCATATTTAGTAATTTTTTTAATTCTGTCAATTCGCCTATTAAAATGATAGTTTTAACAAGGAAAGAAAGTTATTATTTAAAATATCTCTAATAAATTCTCTTTTGTACTATAATTTGTATATTTATTTATTTTTGAGGTTATTTATTAGAAAAATGCCAGGTAAAATAAGCCTTAGTTTGGAAAATGATATGTCTTGGACTTATATTTCCAATAACGAATTTCTCTAGAACCAAAATGTAAATTCAAAAAAACAATATAAAGAATATGAAAGCTTCCTTAAATCCTAGAAGATGACAAGTGATCGAAACCGAACTAGTAAATATAACAAAACGTTTAATATTCTTTATATTAAGTTGGTATGACAAGCACTAGTAAAAAATTTTAACTCCTTTAAAGATGCACATATTTTATATCAATTTCTGGCAAATAAAAGAAACAATAATTTAAACCATAGATGACATTAATTGTACACATATGTAGAACATAGATTAAGTTAATTCGCCTTAATCACTAAAAGAGTTAAAATTGCACTTATCTTTCTTGTTTAAAAATTAAGGAATTTTATTCGAAGGATTATATCTAAGAAATGTCAAAGAAATTAATATTTAAAAAATGTATTTCCTAAATAATACTGAAAATAACAGAAGCCCTATATACAAAATTATTTTTCTTTATTTTAAATATTAAAATGTATATTTATGTAATTTTTAAAGAAGTTTTAACAAATTTCTCTATTTAAGAAATTACAAAAAAAATTATCAAAATTAACTTTTAAAAATCTTAATACAATTACAATATAAATATTTGCTTTTAACACTTCTGTTAATTCATGTTTCTCTTAAATTATTATTACAAATTCAAAATGTTTGTTTTGATTTTTATTTACATGAAAAATATTGGCAATGTGCGCAAACTTTATTATTTATCTACAGTAAGTTTTTCTTGTAACCACGAACCAAAGTTTACAAGTTAATTTCATGTTTTAGACTATATCACATACGATATCACATTTCTGTCTAGGAACAAAGTTTGTTTTATTCTATTTTTTTTAAAATTTTTCACACTCGCCATCTGTTTTATTAATTATAAACTAATTTAACACGATGCAACAAATTTATACCACCATTTTAATGTAAATTATATTATATAAATTCGGTGTTTGAATTAAAAAAATTTCATACCTAATTTGTACTTAAATATTTAAATATAATTTTGACGTTTACTAATGATAAAATAAAACAAACTCTACAAGCATGGGACAATATGAAATTTAAATTAATATTTTAAAAGACAAAAATACGACAATTATAAAAACCAATTTTTCTGTGTAGTTTTCGGGTACAAATATATAACAAAATAAAACTACGGAATTCTAATTTGTGCGTGACCCGACACGCACTAGACCAATTATCCATCCATATTCATTAAAAATCCATATTAGAAGGCAATCTTATAAGATCTAATAATCTTTAGTATTGTCTACACAATTTAGTCTACAGATATAACAAAATATATTTTCTTGTCAATAAAAAATGATATAAAACGATAAACACTTCCTTTCGATAAAAAAGATACTAACTGTTACGATGACATTTCACCATAGATTAAAGAACCGTCATAGATAACGTTAATCTTATGCATAATTATCATTGAAGTTAAATGAGGAACGGACAGACGTTGACATTTATTCAGAAAAATCCCAAAATCACATTATATGGACGTTTTTATTTGTACAGTAAGGTGCTAGAGTCGAACGAATTTAAAATGAGAGAGTCATATTCGTTCGCGCGCAGGTGAAGTGGAAGTTTAACAGCTTCCAGCTTAACCTAAGTCAATCTTTCACGTCCAATTTTAAAATGAGACTTTTATGTCGTAAATTTGTCCCAATTACTAACCATTTCTTTATTACAAATACCTATGTTACTAGGCAAGATGGCAATTTTTCCATTTTTTGTGTACGCTTTGTAAAGTTACGTAATTCCTGAATGGAAAAACTAGCCACCATAAAACTTTTATGAAAATATAACTGAAATATAATTCAGTATTTGTAAATATACTATTTAACAGTTATTTTCTACAAAAATATGTTTTATTTTCTCAAGGTAACAAGTAGAGGAAACATGATTATAACTTTACCCGGCTACATTAACAATTATCACAACTTATTAATAGTTAAAAGAAAAACCCTGTAAATTGTGAGTATAGAAGTTTGTTTTTATATAAAATTAATTTATGTAATTTACGTGCATGTTTAAGTTTCAACTGCTGATTTATACGAACATTTACAAAGAAAAAAAATTTACAGGTTTTACATACGAAAGTGTCGTTTTAAATATATAAAATATAGTATCCACTAAAAAGTGTGTAAGCATCACGTATATACAGCAAGCTTGATTTTAATTTTATTATTTTTAACTACTTTACTTGTTTGATAATGATCATATTGATCGAAATATGTCACAGAGTGAAATATCATAAAGTAACGCTTAATGCTTCAAATTTCTGATAATGATAAAAAGATCTAGTTGGCCTCCCTGAGGGCGATTGTAATTTGTCGAAGTAGTATACAGGGTATGCCGAATATAATTCTCAACTGCCACCATATAAATTACGAGGCTTTTTTTTACACCTGTGTATTTCAAGAAACATTTGGCTCTTTAAAAAATGAGGTTTAACAGGACAATACAGCGTTTAAAATCGATCTCCATGAACATATATTGCTTTCTTAAACATATTTTAGTTAGCTGCGTACGAACACAATGGTAATGCCGCCATT
This sequence comes from Brachynemurus nebulosus, assembly GCA_035578155.1. Classification (NCBI taxonomy): domain Eukaryota; kingdom Metazoa; phylum Arthropoda; class Insecta; order Neuroptera; family Myrmeleontidae; genus Brachynemurus; species Brachynemurus nebulosus. Next base: position 13,755,158 of record JAPWDM010000010.1, on the reverse strand, counting down.
TTTGATGATAAAATGTCAAAAATGATAGTCGTTAAAACATGGCGGATAATAATCAACACATTTAACTAGTAGAAACTATATTTTTTTTTAAAAGAATAGATATACCTATATTATTTTGTTTTTTTCAAAAAATTAAATTTTAATCCTTAAAAATATTATATGTGTAAACCAAGATTTGTTTATATAATTAATTAATTAATTTCTATTTATTTAATGTTTAAAGCGTTTATTGACTTATTCACAGCTATCAATTAAATACCCTAAGTTTTAATTTTGACACAAATAATTTACTCTCATACGAAAATTTTAAAATCGTTCTTGCTCAATTATTAAGTTGTAGTGGTTCGTAAAACATTGTAAGAAATAGTACTGCAGTTACATATTTTCAATATACAAAATAACGTACCACTATAAAGTAAAAATAAAACGATTTTTAGGTTAGTTTTTTGAGTAACTGACATTTAAGGATTAAAACTTAACTAATTTTCTTCAATTATTGAGAAAAAATATTTTAATTAATTATTTAAACATTAAGACAAATTACAGCTAGTTGAATTTTTGATATTTCAACAAGTGGACGGAAGTCATTGCCAGTTAGAATTTTGAACGGTTTTACACGAAAATTGAAAAACCGTAAAAATTTTACAATTTACCCGATATTCTCTACTTCAATCAAAGACGCTCTTCTCATGTTGAACGGAGACGCCAAAATCAGATTGTTTCGAAATCTACAATTCCAAAAACTTAAGACACAATTTCTGAAAAGTAATTATTATTATTAGTACATTTCAAATTTTGAAATAAAAAACAATAAATAAATAAAAAAAAATTATTTTTTATCAATAAATGAAGATTTTGAAATTAATTTGAGTCAATATTTACTAATAGTTTACAAAATTTCTTAAATATAATTAAAGACTACTTTTTTGCACAAACCCATAAAGATTTCTTTTTAAATTATTGAATTAGTTTAGTTATTTATTATTTGTATCCCCCTCTTCGTCACTGACGCACATCCTCGTTAGATCTGAAGCCACTGAACTGGTTTCACTAACGTCACTACCCTCCTGTTCCATTGGTGTCGTTGGCGATAGATTACCCTTCGGCGATGGTGGCGATGAAATGGTTTCCATTTCATGAATTTTAATATCCACTTTATGATTCTCATTTTTATCTTCAATTTTAATTGTTGTAGTGTCCATTTCGGATATAAGCAGTAATTTTTCCATATTTGGTTTAAAAGGTGAAGGTATTTCTAAGGTTAAAGATGGCTTACTAAACAGATATAAAAATATTAAAAATATGTTTTACTATTATTTGAATTTAAAATCAACATACATTTGACCCAATACTTAAAACAGATCATTTACCAACTTAAAAACATAAAAATAACTTAGATTTGTATATTGGATGCAATATATAGGAATATTTTTACATAGGATTTTTGAAAGTGAGTCATAAAAGCAAAATCCCTTCACATTTTTTATTTTAGTGCAAAAGAAAAAAAAAATATTAATTTCTTACCGAATTACACTGCTAGATTCAAACTGACAGTACTAAAACTTATTCCGATTAAAATTACTATTTTTAAAATTTATAAAAGTAAATGAATAAATGAAAATAATAATACAAACAAAATTTATTTCAAAAATCGAAAGATATTTAAAATGCGTAACTGAACTAAAAGTGAATCCTATTTTACTTAAAGTTAATATGATGACCTTTATCAAAAATCTAAGTTATAGATAATATATATACATACACACCAAAGAGAATATCTAGAGATTCGATATTTATGAGTTTTATGACTATTGTCCGCACATCTGTTAAATGAAGTGAAGACTTTTTCAAAAATTGTTGACAGTTATTATAAAAATGAAATTTAAACTTTTAATTTAAAATAATATAAAACATTACATAAATTAATACTGTATATAACCTAACATTCTCAACTGACGTATTTTTCGTTCGTGCAAACACCATTCGAAAATACGTAACTGCGCTTCTCTCATTTCAAAATCTGTCAACTCTATACTAATCAAAATGTAACATCAATGTGTTATTTTCGGCATGCACAGTTAGGGGGCAAAGCAAATGTCACACAATCACTCATTCGCACCAGACCAATCATAAAATGGAACACATTCTTACTCATATACTTCACATTTAAAGTTACACAAGCGCAATACATACCATGTATATTGGTGTCACATTCTGACTTAAGTAATTAATCACTTATAAATAAGTAGATAAATCAGATATGTATTTATTTATACTAAATCTCTAAATATTTATGTCAAAAATAAATATTATAAATAAATTTTGTAAAACTTCGTGCATATATGTATACACGTATTATCTATATAATTTTGAAGAAATATGAATGAATTTTATTAATAATGACTCTTCGTTCGATTATATTTAAATAATCAGAAATTCAAATTAAAAATTATAATTTCATAGACGAAATCAATAAATACAGATTAAGAACATCTGAAAATAAAAATGTTATTTAAATAATATTAAAAAAAAAAAAATTGAGATTATAAAATGAGCATGCATCTTAAACTAAATTTATGCCAAACAAACAAGAAAAAAAACATAATTAGCACATATTCCCATTTCTATTAATTTACGTCGAAATTCACACAAAATGGTCGATGGTATTTTGTTTGTATCTAAAATGTGTTAATATTTTTCGATTTTTATTGTTTTTTTAAACGTTGTTTAACAATAGTGAATTTCCTTTTTTTAAACACAACGTGAATAATTTGAGAGTTGTCATTTTTGTTATAGTGAAACCTATAAATATTACTAAAAATACTTTTTCTAAGTATACAATTTCTTTTGTTGTCCATTTATTTATTTAAATAAATTAATTTCATTATTTATTCCGCAATTTTTATAAATGTGATATATAGGTGTACAGAAAGCAATTTTCATATGCCGTTCTGTAAATTACTAGACTTATTTTATTTACGCCCTGTATATGTATAATTAGAACAAATTTGGAATAACTGATACTGAACAATATTTTTCAATCATGCACAGATGACTGTGCCACCATAGCAAAAACACTGAGGAGAGAATCGACTAGAGAGAATGCTGTGTATTACAAATACATTAAGAAATTGAAGCAAAAAAATTCACTGATGTGATTACTTTAATGGCGGTTAAACCATTAATTTAATGGTTTATCTAATATTTATAAACAAGTCTCCGTGGTTACAAGTTGGGTTTAATAAAATGGAGTCATACTTCACAATTTAATGCCTGTGGTATCTCTAGGAAACATATGTTACTATGTTCGATTCAGTACTCAGTGAGCAAAAACTAGTTTTTAAACAAACAATTGAACATAAATATTTCTAATAGCAATATTTTTCATAAATGTCCGTCTTCGGTATTTATATTTTTTTCATTCTTATTTTTGTTTTCGATTGGATAAATATATTTTGGGAATAAAATAGATGGCGACTCTCAAATGTTTCATCATATATATTCGATGTACTTCAGATAGTGGTTATCATCAGCTGTTTACTTTTCTTTTGCGCTGACCTTATATTTGCAATAAATAACGTTGATTCTTTCAAAATATTATTAATACTGTATTTTGAGAAATCACTGAAATTTGTGTATAAAATAAAATTTCTGTCGTTTTTTTCTTTTATAAAAAGTCGTAGTTTAAAATGATAGTTTTAAGTATGAGCCTTGGAAATAGATATTTATTAAGAGACTTAATAAGATTAGTTGCTAACAGAATCTCCTTGAGTTGGTCGGGTTGGAAGCTAAATAACTAGAACCTAAAATGAAACTTGAATTTGAATCAGTTTACCTATGTAATGGATATACCTGATAGAGACTGGTAATGGTGAAAGACTGCACCTAAGTCCATTGACCGAATAAATCGAAACTATGCTGACCCTAGCTTATTAAATTCTTAATAATCATTCCTATATATGTAATTTTTCGTTATTTAAATACAAAAATTATAATTACCTTATATTTTGGTTATTGGTGTTAGCCCTTAAGACAGTTTGCAACCAATTGGTTGGCGGATTTGGCCTGCAATCAGGAACGGAGCAGTCAGTTTTGAAACAATTAAGTCCACTTACCGGTACATAAGTAGACTTATGAAAATAGCACCCTGCACATATATATGTATGAAAGACTTACAACGTTGTGAACGGAAGCATTGAGATGGTGCGCATTGACGGATACGTTTCTAATGTGTAATTGAAGTCTTTGTTTTCGTCCGCATTGTTCATTAAATCCTTCATTTGGGTTTCGTCGAGAAAATCAGAACTATTTAGTGACTTAATATCGAATGGAAGTGCGGCTAAAAAATTTATAAAATTTCGATATAAATTCTGTTTGGTCCAATACGAAATCACTGTATTTTGATAGTACCTGTATCAATTGGTCCTAATTTTAAGGCAACGTTAAATAACGTTTCTGGAGTCCACTGTTCTGGTATTCTAGTAAATATGTATCCAGTGTCAGCGCTCAATCTGAAGCCCAATTTTTGCATTAACATTACAAATGGTTGCATTTGGTATACGCGGACTTCTTCGGTGCACCACGTAACAATCGGGATCGATTTTTTTAAAACTACATAAAAAATGAAAATTAACTTTCTAAAAAATCTTTTCGAACTAGTAACACGGTACTTGACTGTATTCAAAATTTGTTTTAAATGTTGAATAATTTTATGTATTATCCTTAAATATATTCAATTTTAATAGTGACAAATAAAAATATTCTTTAGTTATTTAAAAATTCGATTTTGAAAATTATAAATTTTTAGCCTTCATTTAAATGATTAAAAACGCAATGATATTTGAAAATGACGTCATTTTTTATAGCAGATCTTATTACTGTAGTTACGTATTTTCTATGACAAATTGCATTTTCATTGTGACATTTTTACAATTCTAATTGACCAAGAGAAGCTGTTTTTCTTTGTAATTTATTTTGAACTTTTTAGTTTGCAATTAATTTTGCACTCAAAAAAGATTGATGGAAGGAATACATCGTCACTTAATACGTAAAATATCCTTATCAACTTGTTTTAAATATTGTGTTAAAAATGCTTTTATTTTTTGCTACAATTTTAAAGTTACGTCAAACTGTTTTTTTTAAAGTGTATTTAATACTTGTAGGGATTCATGAAAATTTTACAGTGATGAGAAATGAAGAAAATAACAAAGTAGAAAGTTGTAAATACCACTAAAACTGAGCATAATGACTACTGAATATTATGTACAAATTTGAAATCATGTTGACAAGTGTTGACATGAATGAAAGTGACATCTGTTTGAGTTAAATCGTGACGTCATTGCATACGTCACTACGCCAAGTCGTTTTTCCCGCCAATTTGTTCATTTAAAATTGAACAATGGGTTTTTTGAAGATTTTTAAAAATTTAACAAAAATGAACTAATTTATACGTAAGAACAAAGCATTTAGAATCATTTCTCAATTGCAGTCAAGTACCCTATTTAAGATCTACACTCACCACAATAATAGTATGGAATTGGTTCTTGACTTAAATTATCAAACTTGGGTTTTAGGTTCGGCTCTTTTAATTTTAACTTTACAAAACAGGCGTCAATTAACAATTTTTGAATGGAGAGTAAAAATTTTCCACAATGTTCTTTCAGAAGTAATTCTTTGAAGAAGTTTAATTCGGTGCTATCTTTGTTTTTTTCGTTGCGGAAAATAATTTCTTTCGTTTCCCACGGCTTATCGGATGGCGCTGAGGTATTCTCGGATTTTTTGTCAGCATTTTCACTTGTATTATTTTCGGTTGTCACTTCGCTGTTCATGTTTAGACCACCAAAAGGTGACAATTTGTTAGAGAGTAGGTTTCCGTTTATAAACTCGGGTATAATTTCATTCAAGTGCGATGACGTACTAAAAATATTAAAATTAAAAAAATAAATACGAGAAAATTAAAAACCGGGGCAGGCTTTATGAAAGTTCGCACGACCGAAATGAAAATTTCTATGGCAATCGTATCGTTCAAAGTAAATATACAGGGTGTATAGGAAATAACTCTAAAGACTTTTTATTACATCCTATACAGTCTGTTTCAACGAAGTAAGAACATACAAAATAAATATATATATATATATATATATATATATATATATATATATATATACACATATATATACATATATATATACATATATATATATATATATATATATATATATATATATATATATACACATATATATATATATACATATACATATACATACATATATATACATATATACGTCATATATATATATATATATATATATATATATATATATATATATATATATATATATATATATATATATATAATTTTAGCGAATATTATTTTCGGTTTCTAGGGACCTCAAAACAAATTTCTGTCATGGTCCCGGGCTCAGGTCGCTGTGGCTGTAATAGCTGAATTCTATTCTGGAAATTCGCTAATACACCATGTACCAATAGAAGTTTTCATTTGGAAAAAGTATTTGAGTGTAAAAAATCAAAGATTATACGGGACTCTGCAAACAAAAATATAATAAAAATATGTTAATACTTTGTAATTCTTGGCGACCAATCATCCATTGGATATATATCACATGTCGGCAACGAATTCTGTCGCGATGTACTGATAAATTTTTGTATAACATATTCAATCAAATCGGACCAGTCCTGTAAATAAATTTAAATAAAAATTATATTACGATAACGCCATTTTGAATCAAAATTTGGCATACTTACATCACAAATTCCATAATCAGTTTCCCAAATTTTAGAAAATGTTTTTAAGATGATCGGTTGAAATAATGTCGAAACACTGTTCAAATCGCCACCCACGTGATGCATCATCGTGAATACACAATTGTTCACAAATTCTCCATTATTTTGAAAATGTTCTAACAGTAATCCGTAAGGATACATCATTTCTACAGTGGCAAATCTGAAAAATAAAATTTTAAATGTGTAACACGGCCGAAAAATCATATAAGATGAATAATTTGCGAACTGCTGTTTGTTCTATTCACCCCGAATTAGTTTTTATTGACGCCAGACGTGTTTCTATTGACCTCATACATGTACCTATTCACCCCAGTTATATTTAAATTTGACATAAATTACTGATAGTACGGTGCAGTTACTCAAAAAAACGGCCTAACCTCAACATCCAAAGTAACAGTTTCACTCCAACTCCAAATTGTTCTATACAGTCCACATATTGTTTGGCAAAAAGTTACACCAATTTGAGCGTCGGATTTTGGGGGGAGGGGGGTAGAAGTAGGCAAATTAACGGTTTTTTTAAATAGTTCGGAAACTGTGGGGTTTAGCGTAAAAAGTGTCATGTACAAAAATAATCTACACTAAATTGCGAACAAAAATGGTCCTGTGCATAATCTTGCTAAAGTGAACAGTTCCAGAGTTACGGAGGGTGTAAAAGTAGCAATTTTTAGTATTTTTAGCCACTGCTGCACCTATCACCAGGTGTAGCAGTGGCTGAATATTAAGAATCCGCTCCAGTGGGGGGGGGGGGGTGAAAGAAGATTGACGATCACCTGAAACCAATTACAACAGCACATCCTGCAGCTCCCGAGGAATTACTTTCCCTCACAGTGTGCGCTTGCAAAGACGAATGCGTCCGTAACTGCGAATGCAGAAAGAGTGGTCGGTCTAAACTGCTCAAGCATATGCGGTAATTGCTCAGGCCTAGGATATGATAATAGGGATACGAACATCATAGACGAAGACTTAGAAGAGGAGGGTGCTATGTTTGAAGAGGACTAATCACAATTTCCTTTTACAAAACACAATCCTGTATAAAAAAAAAAAATTAGTTTCCGTAGTGCTAATGTGTCATATTTTTTCCAAAAAATCTAAAAATACTAAAAATTGCTACTTTTACACCCTCCATAACTCTGGAACTCTTCACTTCAGCAAGATTATACACAGGACTATTTTTGTTCGCAATTTAATGTAGATTATTTTTGTATAGGCACTTTCTGCGCTAAACTGTATAGTTTTCGAAATATTTAAAAAAAAACTGACGAAAATCGTTAATTTGCCTACTTCTACCCTCTTCCCTCCCAAACCCGACGCTCAAAATGGTGTAACTTTTTACCAAACAATATGTGGACTGTATAGAACAATTTGGAGTTGGAGTGAAACTGTTACTTTGGATGTTGAGGTTTGGGTCTAATTGCACCGTACTATGAATGTAAAAAGTTAAGATAATTTTATTCATCCGAAAATTTATTCGTACGAATTCGTACGAGTTTATCCGAGTTAATACGAATTAAACAAATGCATACATTTAGACATGCGTGGTTACACTGCTTACGACTCTTTCGTACGAGCTCGTACGACTTTTTGATACGACCAAAATATTTTGTTTTTTGATGCGAATTCGTACGAAAAAAATGATGGATTTAGAAAAAATAATCATTTTTGTTAACAAAGGTGGTCTTTAAGGGATCAAAAACATAAATACTGTCATAATAGACAATTAAATAAAAAAAATTGTGGAATGAGGTGACAGAGAAAATGTTTAGATAATTTTTTTTTTTAATTTTTTACGATATAACAAAACTAACCTAACCTAACAAAAACATTTTAAGTATGTGTAATGAATAATTAACTAAATATTGAAGCTGAAATTCAGTATATTTTAAAATATAATTGAATGTGACTTGTGACATGTTCAAGTGTCATATGTTCAAGTGCTGTAAAAATTTCTGTTCGTCTTGAAAAATTTCTTCCAAGCAATTACAGAACTCAGCTTTTTTTGCTCTACATGAATAATGAATAATCGTTTACCCAGAATTGTTTGTTTTCTATAATTATAAATTTTGAAAACGATGATTCTAATAAATAAGATTCGGTAGTTGGAATCATTGTTTGATATCATGCAATATGTATTAACGGTTTTCAGTTTAAATTTAAATACGAATTCGTATTACGATTCCGTATCCAATGTAGCCACACAGTCGTACGAATGAATTTCGTACGAGCTCGTACGAATCAATTTTCGTACGAATTCGTATCCAATGTAACCGCAGCCTTAGTAAATAAAAAAATTAAGTTATAAAGTTTACTATTAATAAATGAAGCGTTTTGCAAAAATATCACTTTTATTGTTAAAACACTTATGACAAGTTTCGGTTAATATGACTATTATCAATCAAGTAACATTGACCGAAACATATTGTAAATATAGCAGTCGGATGCCGCCAATGACAGTTGTAGTTTTGTTATAATAATAACGGTGTAGACTCTCAAATTATTCACTCTGTAAAAAGATTACTTACTTTTGCACATGCTCAGTTAAATTAAAGTTGTTTTTCGTTGGTGTACTATCCAAAAGCAATATCAGCAAATGATTTGTCACGATTAGATCCTGAAGATATTGAAGCGTTTGTATTTTCGGATTAAATTGGCGAATCAACAAAATAAATAACCATTTAATTTGTTCCACGGAAACTAATTTCATTTGTAACGTATTTAAATAGTTTCTGTCTTCTTTAGTCAAATGAGACATTTTCTGATACATTTCTAATGTTTGTAGGAACTCGCGAAGAGCCGTTACAACTAAATGCATTCTGCGAAGAAATGGTTTTAAGTCACGTCCAATCTGTTTCGACGCCATCTCTAATTCTTCCCACAGATTAACACCTTCGTATGTTAAATATGATATAATATTAAACGATAGCACTCCATGCACATGTTCTAAATCTAATTCCAATTGCGTGGCAAATTTCAAAAAATATGTGACAAGCCAGAAAAAATGTGACGTGTCAATATGTGCGTGGAGATCAGTTTGTAATTGATTGTAGAGATCTTCGACAAGTATACTGTATCCTTTCAACAGGAAATCGACAGTGAATTCCTTTAGAATGTTTGAAATATCTTCATCGGTTGGCACATGGTGGATTAATCCTTTCATATTAATTCTGAAACAATACAAAAGAGAATTAATGTCACCGCCAGGGATGCCAAAAGTGGCTAACTTCAAAAATGCATCACTGCTTGCATGAGGCAGAGTCAAAAGTTCAAAAACGCATCAGACGCATCACAACGAAAAATCAAAAGTTAATTTTTGCATTTGATGCGTCAAAACAATGCATCAAGAAATTTGGTGATGCCGGATGCGTGTCCAAGATGCATGCCAAGTGTATAATGTAGAATTATAACTACTTGCCATATTATGTAGGTATTAACACCAACAGGAATAATTCCGAAAAACAAATTGTTGAAAAAGATGAATGTATACGTATTTACCTTTGATTAAAATTGTTTAAACTATTTGAATACATCTTGCACTCAAAGTAGGTATGTAATATTTTTTATTCAAATAATTTCAATATTTTCAATTTCAAGTAAGTTCAAGTTGAAATTCAAAGATAATATACCTATACAGAGACTGAATTGCTATATTATCTATCATGCTACATTATCTGTCTTATCTATAGCCAAATCAGAGGCTAAATGATGCCAATATCCCGTTCAAAAACATCTAATGTGCATCAAATTTCAAGAAAGCATCAGCAGCGCATCATGTAGTATTAGACGCATCAGAAAAGTCATGATGCTGCATCGATGCGGTAAAGTTTACATTTTTGAAGTTACCCAGTGTTATCCTATAAAATATTTGTATATGAATTGAAAACATTGAATGGAACACATGTTTGGCACTGAACCACATTTGGTCGAAATTATAAAGGTTTCGAATTTACTTACATATGCGTTTTGCCTCGTTTAACCAATTTTTTTCTACGCAACTCCTTCTTATCTTGCGTGCCGGTCCGTGATTTCTCTTTAAATCGACATTTTTGCGTGGTGTGTGGTTTTTGGTGAACGGGTTTCTCGCGTGGACTATCATCGTCGTTGCTCGATGTTGATATTGACTCCTTCTCCATTTGTGTCCCGTACCCGCAATCGGACAACTCCGGGCATTCCGGTGATTTTTGATTTTGTATGCTATTTTGCTATAATTCAATTTAGAAACAAAATGTATGTTTTAATTATCGAATTTTTTTGAACAACAATAAAATAAAAACGTTAAGAGCAAATATTAGTAAAATTTTGAACTTTGTTCAAAAAAAAAAAAAAAAAAAAAAATGCCACTTTTGAGGAAAAAATTTTAAAATTCACTAGCTTTTTTTGAAAAAGTGGCATCATTTTGTTTTGTATTTGAAAGGGTATGTTAGTATTAACGAATATCTCTCAATTAAAATTTAATTAAAACTGATTCTTTTATTTTATTTTTTTTATTTTCCGCCAAAATTTTGAATTCTAGTTATTCTTTTACACAACTCGATACATACAGTATTTTATACCACTATCGCGCGGGATGAGACATGGGTGAAGAATTCTCGACTAGCGCAAAAATGCAATATTTCGATTAAAAATAGTATGATAGTTCCAATATTTCGCTATAGATGTCATACGAATAATTTTACGGTGACTAGTACGTTTGATGAAGAACTAGCGAAACATTCAAGTTAAGATTCACAAAAACCATGATAAATTTTCTTTGTGTGTGAATAGCCGCCAAACTTTGTACCCCACGGGTAATCGTACTGTACCATAAATGTACTAGCTGATCGGATAATTTCAATTAGAGTTCAAGAAGGATTGGATGCGAACCACTATTCTATGTAAACTGGTTTTCGATAACAATTAAAAACAAGTGGGTCCTTTGTTCAATGTTTTTGGGTTGGAATATTGTTGAAAAAATCGCGGCTTAATAGTGGTATCAAAAAAAATGTGACGACACAAATTTTCGCTTAAGAAACCTAAGAAAGAGTCATGATTTTATTTATATTTTGTTAATAATTTGTTTTTTATTAATGCTTTTTATATGCAGGCTGTCGCTAAAAAATTTTTTCATTATTCATTTTACCTGCAGTTGGATTCTAATAATTTAATTTTTGTTTTTTATATTTTTTATCACTTCATTGTTATTGGTATTGTGTTTATTTATTTTAGCGAATTTCCAGAATGGAATTCAGCTATTACAGCCATTGTCATGACGCGACTTGAGCCCGGGACCATGGCAGAAATTTGTTTTAAGGTCTCTAGAAACCGAAAATAATATTCACTAAAATTTTTATATATATACTGTGTCGCCATATGTCGTTCTATAAATAAATAAAAAATATACTTTTCAGTAAATTAATGAAATACTTCAAATTATTTTTAAATTAAGTTACTTTAAATACTAATCTTTTAAAATAATTTGATTTTATTATGCAAAAATGTTAAAAACATATATATATATATATATATATATATATATATATATATATATATATATATATATATACATATATATACATATATATATATATATATATATATATACATATATATACATATATATATATATATATATATATATATATGTGTGTGTGTGTGTGTGTGTGTGTGTGTGTGTGTGTGTGTGTGTGTGTGTGTGTGTCTGCGCGATAACTCTCGAACGAAGTATCCCATTTTTTACGAAATTTGATGAAAACACTGGAGGTGCCAAACCCTTGGATGAGTTCGTCAGCCAGACACGTCGGATGCCAGGAACATGGTTTTTGTTCTTGATGCTGCGACAGGGGTATTTTTTTTAAAAATTAATATGTGTTGCACACATGTTGAATTTTTTTTTTTAACCATACACCCCATTTTAATCCAAAATAATTTTTGTTCTAATCGTTAATTATAATTGGTGATATATGTGCTTGTCATCAAGGCATAACATTATGCCAAATTTCAAATTCGTATGTTATATAGTTTTTGAGAAAAGACGGACGTTTTTCGTTTTAAGATATATAAATGTTTAATCGAAATCAGTTTTAGGTTAAATAATTCGAGAGATATTCTTTTTGCTACGTGATAAATGTCTGTGAATTTTGATGTTATTTTGTAATAAATTCGAATTTCGTTGACTGATTTTTTGATTTTGTAAAAAAGCTTCAAGTTGTTTATGTAAACATCTATTGAGCAAGTGGTATTTACCCTAATGTTCCTCGATAATGAAACATTAATGTTCCTTTCATTCCGTGCTCGCACTGAGCGAGAAGACTGCAAGTGGGAGGTAGCCCGTGAGATGTCATCCATCTACTTGCCACCAGGCGATGTGAAGTTCAAACTTAAGATCGGGATCAATTGGATTTAGGGGGCGTTGATGGGATATGAGGTTAGGATTTGAATATTTTATGTAGAAGAGTGGACAATAAAAACTAATATCAAAATCTGGTATGGCTTTTGATTTAAATTTAAGTCAATTTTACTGAGCTTACAGATATGAATGATTTAATTCTTTTTTTTTTTAGATACGCCCAAATACTTTTTGATCAAGCGTACTTTGCAGTTGATTAGTTTTGTTAATTTAGGAAAATTGTTTTTTAATTTTTGAAAGGATTTATGGAGTTACAGTTAAACTGCTGTTGAAAAAAGATTGCTTTTGATATCGCCTTAGTTTTCAATTAAACACTGTCAATCAACACCATATCTGATAACAAATCACTTAGATTAATAAATTTTAATTATAGACTATCTCGGCCATATCCTTTTCAGAATCCTGGAAAATACTTCATGAAATGAATCAGAAGTATCGCAATAACAACTGATTCATTAAATTCACAATTTACCTAATAAACGTTATCTCACTAGACAAGAGTTTTCATCGTAATCCTAATTGGATATTAAAAACATTTTAAGATATTACAAATATAACAACTATTAAGAATTACACTAACAAGGGGAGTATATAACTTAGGAAATTATTAGGCCAAAATTACTTTCGTAATCGGCTTTTGAACCCTAATTACGACATAAAAATTAAAATAGGTATTACATAAAAAAAAATTACGAAAATTCCTAAATATTCCTTCAGTTTCAAAAATTCCATTCTTTATAAGCCAAACAGAACTTTCTTAATATCGGTTTTAAACTGAAAAAAGATTTTTGACAGTTACGTCAAAAACAAATTTCCGCCATTTTGATTTTTTTATTTTCTCTACGTTAAAGGTCATTTGTTAGATTAATTAAATGGGTCTCAAACATTAATCAATTTTGTGAGGTGAAAAAAAATTTTTCGTCTAAAATCAAAATTTTTGCTAGGTTTCCCCATGTCTTCCCGTTCATCTAAAACTATGCAACCGATTTTGGTAAAATTTTCAGTGCTTATGTGGGTCTGTTTCTAGGTGATTTTATTAAACGCCGATATCTTACTATTTTGGGGTTCGGTAAATTTCGAGGGTAGTTATGAAAAGGAGGAAACTATCATTGAGTAGCGAATCGATTAGAGAGAATGCTGTGTATTACAAATATATTAAGAAATTGAAGCCAAAAAATTAACTGATGTGATTACTTTAATGGCGGTCAAACCATTAATTGAATGTGAATTTAATAATTTATCTAATATTTATAAACAAGTCTCCGTGATTACAAGTTGGTTTACTAAAATGGAGTCATGCTTCAAAATTTAATACCTGTGGTATCTCTACGAAACATACGTTAATATGTTCGATTCAGTACTTAGTGGAAACTATATACCATACCCCTTGACAGTGTATTTTCGATTTACTAATTTCTCAAAATATTTGCAATATCTGAAATGACTGTATCAAAGCAAAAATTTAAACCATTCGAAAAAATTGATTTTAGTTTTTGGTTTTAGAATTCAAATTTGTAAAGTATCAAAATTTGATTCGATTCTTAATCATTTTTTTTTTTTTTTTTTTTGAAATTTTAAGAAATTTTAGATGTAAAGGGCCCGTTTACACGATGATGGTATTTTTGTAATACTATTAAGTCATGATAGAAACCGTGATAGTCATTTACATACAAATGATAATCGTTCAGTGTTCAGTTTAGTTTCAATCTTCAGGTAACATCTAAACTTAAACTGTTATAATCGTTTAAAATTTTACTCAAAATTATAAACGGTTAACCTAATATCTTGAATTCTGTCTAACCTATTACAGACTAAATTCAGAACTACTCTTTTCATTATTTTTAAAAAAATAAAAACCTTGACTGTTTTTTCAAACAGTTACCATTTTATGAATTTTCTTTATTTTCTTCTAACGATCAAAAAGGCTGAAATCACATCGATTAAATAACCCTAATTTTTTTACAAATTATAACAGCTCATAACTGAATTTTTATTTCATTAAAAAGTTTTTTTTTCAACTTTCCATTGATTATTTCATTGTAGATAAATCGTCAAAAATGAAACAATAGTTTTATTGGTAAATTCAACTAATTTCAAATCCATAGTAGCGAAATATTAAATTATAATATGAATTATACTAACTTATTTTATTTGTTAAATGGTCTTTCCATATTACACTCGAGTTTTATATATTTTCAAAAATAAATCTGTGTTTTCTACAACTTAAATTAGTAGTCTAAAATCAATTTAGCTTGAAGCAAAAACTGACAGTTGACAGTTTTCGTTAAATCGTAAGCCAATAAACTTTCCATATAAATAAACACAAATTTATTCCAAAAAAATACCAACTTCTTGTGTAATAATAAATGATTATCACGTTGTTTACACGATGACAATGGGGTACTTGACTGAAGTTACAAAAATATTCTAAAAGCATTGTTTTACCATATCAGTTAAGTAATTTTTTTTTATTTTCGACAGATTCTGTAAAAAATCAAAAAAATAACGCTACAATTTTAAATGAGAAAAAGGCGGGAAAAACACCTCACTATAGTGACGTCACATTTTGAAGCAATTAAACGTCAATGTCAATATTTATAACCTCAAAACTTTGATTATATTCATAAAATGTCGAAGTAAAAGCAAGTATTTATTTGAATTCTGGTTGATTATTATTAATATATGATGTATATAAGCTAACAGAAATATTCAAAAGAAAACACAATTTCACCTCACCGATGAAAATTATCAAAATCGACATATCTAGCTACAAAATGTTACGTCATATTCAAGAAATGGCGCGTTTTCACTAATTTGAATATTTGTTGAAAAATGGCGATTTTCAAAATAAAATTTCTAAATAGTTATCAAATTTTGTTATGTTTCATCATTAAAATTGGACATATGTAATGATAATGCATAGAATTATTTAACATTTGACACAAATTTTAAATACAATCAAGTACCGTATTCTTGCGCAATAGTTGCTTGCCAAAACTATCGTCGTGTAAACGAGCTTTAGGATTAGGATGAAAAGACTATTACCTAATAAATCAGATATATGTCTAGTAATCTAAATGTTATAAAAAATAAAAATAAATAAATGAAAAATGGCAGCCACAATCCCTTTGAAAATTTCGAAATAAACAAAGCAAGACAAGAACAGAGAGAGATAAAGTAATTACGGACATGCATATCTGTTAGACTCGATAATTTAGTGGGTGTTTATACTGACCTTATTGTTATTATTGTTTCTATTGGTACAATTATTGTGAGATTCAATTTCGTTCGATTTTTCTAATCGTTGTGATATATTTTTCATACAGGCGGTAATGCCCTTCGGTCGAAATATTAACGTGTTTGTTTGATTGGCGCCATTTTTGTTTGTCAATTGTTTGCAATTTTCGGTTTGTGTATTGATCGATTGGGGTTTTTGGGATATGCGCTCACATTGATTGGAGGAACTACCACCGTTATCTGATGAATCGGATGTCGGATCGGACGTGAGCATTGGTGATGAATCACCGCTTCCCTGATTCGGTGGCGGTGATGTGTTACTCTCATTGTCCTCGGAACTTTCACTCAACGATGCCTCAAACCATAAATTGAGTAATTTATGCAACGTGCCCACATGTTGATCTTTGTACATTAGTGCAATTAATTGGACCATTGTAACGCCCCAATAAGCCTGAAATAGAGTTTAAAATTAGATAAAGTATACAGTATGAACTAGGGATACAGTTTTTAAATCGATTCATCCATTTAAAAAAATAAATTACAATGCACATTCTGAATATTTCCGCTCTCAATAGTTCCGCTTCTCCAGTTTGAGACTCGAGCGTTACCCCCACTTTACCACCTATTATAATATCTATTTTATAAGAGCTAAGAATGTTTTGTTTATATTGAGAGAAAAATTATCTAAATTAAGTAAACATAGTAAGACAACTTAAGTTTGTAATATCATTATTCGACTAACTAGTTTGCACTGTTTATATTGTTCCACTGCTTCACTGATATGTATCAATGAGCCATTTTCTCCAAATATCTACATCTCTATGATTGAAATTTTAATTTAAAAATTGCTATGTAACCGCATGAGAAAATTGTTTAACACCAGGGCGGCGATACGGGTTATTCGGAACTACATCTCTATAGTTGGAATATTAATTTCTAAAAAACAAACAATATTCCTAGGTAACCGAATTGGAAAAATTCGTTGCTAAAATGGAATTAATAGAAGGTGATTGTTGGTTGGTTAAATTAATATCTCGATTATAGACATGTAATCCCAAATACCTGTGTCGCCGCCCTGGTGACAGATTGCTACATATTTGAGAAAATGGTCCATTAGTATACATATTCAGTTATCATCATTTTGTAAACAGATAGACATAAAAATATATGTTATGCAGGTATAGAAAATTGGTTTATTTATACAAAATAAATAAAAAAATAAAAAACATTTAGAGGAGTGAGCGTAGTCTTGCAAAATTTTATGAGGAGATACATATGATACAAATATTATCAATAAACGAAAAATGGTATACAATAGTCAATATTTTTTTATTAGTTTTTCAATAATGAATAAAAAGAAATAAAATAAACTTGTTAACTGCGCACATAAAGTGATGATTGCAATGAAAATAATATACCATTAAGTGATTATACATAATTGTAAATCCAATACCGTACACAGGTACATTATACTCACATTGTATAATTATGTATATTTATGTATGTACATATGTTAAATGTAAACCACTAGAGTTTCGTTACATGGTTATATAAATATTAATTTAAATTTTTAAGTTACATTGTTATTTTTAGACCCCCCTACTTGTTTTGACGCTCCTGAAAAATTTTTAATTTTGACAGAATCATAAATTATTGAACTACAAATTCTGAATCTAGACGTAAAGAAATTTATGTACCTTGCTAGCGAGCGACTGGACTTCGGTGGGGGAATAACATTTCTTGGAAAAGTTATTCCCCTAGTTTCATTTTGCGGAACTTTGAGAAGGATAACTGTACTTTTTTTTTATTCACACTTTATACTCTGACGGCAATTTCCCAATAAGAGTGCACACGATAATTTTTGAAAATTTCTAGTTTTATATATTTGTCATAACTCAAAATGAACGTAAATGTGCATAAAAATCCTCGCTCATGTATAGTTTTCGTAAAATTAAATATTAAAACTTTGATTTGTTATCACAAAACACTTAAGGATGTTTGGGAGGTACAATCGGAGATAAAAGTACATGAAATTAGAAATTCGTGAATAATTGCGTTGTATAACAAACTATAAGGTAAATAAATAGTTACCTTTGTTAAATAATAGCTATCACTACAGCTGATTGTACAATACATCAAACTATAGCTCTCAGCTGACTACAAGAGCTGAGTACATTCTGAGGATTTTTCGGAGGAATTTCAAAATGTTACGATTGAAAATTTAGTAGAATGTTCCTCATTAAATACCAAGGTCCTTGTGAAAATTTCAAACCGATTCACTAAGCCGTTAAAAAGTTATTTAATCTGTTCTGTTTTCGAATTTCCATAAGAGTACGTGTAAAATTAGTTTTTTTTTTTTTTTAATAACTTTTTAACGGCTTAGTGAATCGGTTTGAAATTTTCACAGGGGCCTTAGTATTTAATGAGGAACATTCTACTAAATTTTCAATCGTCTCGTAGCATTCTGAAATTCTCCGAAAAATCCTCAGAATGTACTCAGCTCTTGTACCCAGCTGAGAGCTATAGTTTAATGTATTGTACAATCAGTTGTAGTGATAGCTATTATTTAACAAAGATAACTATTTATTTACCTCATAGTTTGTTATACACCACAAATCCAATTTTACGTAGTGGTCGGTGCAAATTTAAGGGGAAGTACGTAAAATCGGAAGATCAGGGGCGTCGGTAAACTTTTGTTTCGGGGGTTGGTAAATATTACTGATCTGAATTTATTTAAAACAAAATTATCTTAAGAGACAATTTACACCTAAAATTCGGTTGTATAGACAAAGGAAATCGAATGTTATACTAATGAATATGAGTGATGACTTTTAGAAAACTGTCGAAAAATCAACTTCACTATCGCATTCATCAGCGTAAGCCATTCATCCGCCAAGTAGCGGAAGCTGCAAAGATTCTAGAATATTCTACTCGTGAACTAGCAAAGATATAAAAAAACAAACTTCACTATTGAATTGGGCACTAAAAATTAGATTAAGCAGCGCATTTTGACAAAAATTCTAGAATGTTCTACTCGTCAACTAACAAAGATATCGAAAAATCGATTGCACCATTTAATTGGTCATCGAATAAAAGACAGAATAGCACATTTTGATAAATGTTCTAGAATATTCTATTCGTCAAATAGCAAAAAAAAAGTTTGTCAAAATCGGACATTTGGTTTACATTAATTTAATTTCGGTTGAACAATTAAGTGGTGCAGTAATTTTCCAATATCTTTGTTAGTTGACAAATAGAATATTCTAGAACATTTCTCAAAATGTGTTATTCGGTCTCTTTTTTGGTAGCCAATTCAATGGCGACGTCTGTTTTTGAATATCTCTGCTAGTTGACGAATAGAATATTGCAGAACATTTGTCAAAATGTGTAATTTGACATCTTTTTTAATGGACAATTAAATGATACAATTGATTTTTTAATACCTTTGCTAGTTGATAAATAGAACATTCTAGAATTTTTGTCAAACTACACTGTATAATCTCATTTTTAATGACCAATTTAACGGTGAAGTCGGTTTTTTGATATCTCTGCTAGTTGACGATTAGAATATTCTAGAATTTTACGTTACTCATTTTGCATTTGCATTTTGCATATTACGTATACAGAATATGTGCATATATATCTGCAGTCAAATTTTAAAATTTTTAAAGGCTACGAGACCCTCAGACAATATTACCTACGGCCCTGACTCTGGCTTGGTACATAAATTTTCACCAACACAGACAAACAACAACATATCTGTGAGAGGAGAACCCCACTAAATCGCTGACGTCACTACGTAAAATCGGAGTACGTACCATTGGATGGCCACTGTACAACGCAATTATTCACGAATTTCTAATTTCATGTACTTTTATCTCCGATTGTACCTCCCAAACATCCTTAAATCATTTAAATTTAATAACGTGATGTTATTTAGTTTTAGAAGTTAGTAATTTTAGTGTTTTCGAATATAATTTAAAATACGTTGAATCAATTATCCTTTCATCAATTTCACCGTTTTTCAACAATAAATTTGAATTGATTTTTAAGAAAAAAGAACGTTAACTTACCACTGGACCATTTTTATCGAATGTCTGTCTATGCGTGATCAGATGTAATATAATCTTATCGATGCTCTGCGTGAAAAGATTCCACAAAATTTGATTTTGTGTACTGGTCCCGGTACGTGGTGATTCAATAATCTCGGGTATATGTAAAACATTTCGCAGTAACAGTAGACAATTATTTACATTATCACATTGATCGATGTCCATAACGTGGTGCCGTTCGGTGATTTGTTTAATATGTTCAAGTACGGCTTTTGTTGCGCGCGCATCACAAAATGCCTCTTTACTGGTCGCTAATAAACGATTTAATTCAAATATCGTATGTCGACCCACATCAGTTTGCGAAAGTGCTTCGGTGGACAGGAGACACTCTACCGGTATTGTTAGATTGACTAAGATGCGAATTGTGGCATTTAGGATTTTGTCCTCATTCTTTACGTTGATCAACAACGGTAATAAATCTTTCTTGATGTTCTGTCCGAAACCGATTGCACGACGAAAAGTTCTAAGTGTACGATCTTCATTCGTTAGTTTGCTTAATATTTTCATCAAATTTCCTTGAAAGAAAAAAAAATTAAATTGTCTTTTTAAATTTTAGACTTAAATAGTCACTTAAGGTGAATCGATTACAAGAAATTTTCCAAGTTTAAAATTTTGAAATTTTAATATATTACAGAGAAAAGATATGATGCATTCACTGACACCATTTGAATAATTTCCGACGTCTAGTTTAGAAGAAATAAATTTTCAAAGTTAGAATTTTTAACGTACGAGTAAATGCAAAAATATGATCAGAGGTGGATCAGAGGTATATATTTAAGTAAGTTGTGTCATTAAAAACTACAGCTGAACTCTTTTTTATGCGGTATTTTTTTGTGAGATTTTATTTGTGCGGTTTGTAAAAAATGGCCATTAAAATGAATAATGTGAATCAGAATGACGAGACTGTAAGAAACTTAAACAATTACTATAATAACTTTCTTTGATAAAAATACATTTTAACGGTTTTTAAGCATTTAATCAATACATTGCATAAGAACATAAGTTATTGCATCATTTAATTTTGTTAGAGATGTATTTTTCAAAATTTTCATAATATAAAATTGAAATAAAATGTTTCTACGTGTAAATTAATGCTTTATCTTGTTTATAGAAGCAACTTCTAAAGAAATTTCTAAGTTTTGAGCGTTTTAAGTGATGTTTATTCGATGAAACTTTTTTATGCGGTCCCAACCAACCGCCTAAAAAAGTTTTTTGTGCAATCTGGATCGAACTATACTTTTTATAGAGCTATTTATGATATTTTTGAATATATTCTTTTTGTGCTTGAATATATTCTTTTTGTGCGAATTGTTTTATGCGGTCCCATCCACCGCACAAAAAAGGATCAACTGTATTTTGTTTAACAATGGACGTTTAGTTATTGTAATAAAAAGCAAAAAACAACAAAAATGTCATTTTATACTAATACACCCATAATATATTTGTGTATGTATTAGTTATTATGTGTGCGTATTTGTCAACCACCTGGGTCAAATCATTACTTTTAAAATTATTAAAATTAGAAGATTAAATAACAATCAAATATTAATATTGTTACATGTATTATCAAATTTAACTTATTTTTCGACACCAACTTCTTCCCGAAATAAGTGCGGTAAGAATCCTAATACTGTATATTCACCCATATATATATATATATATATATATATATATATATATATATATATATATATATATATATATATATATATATATATATATATATATATATATATAACAATATGAGAAATTAAAAACAGAAGTTGAAGACCTTACTAGTAAAACGGTCTTTCAAAATTGTAGGAAAAATAACAAGTACTGAAGGTTACTTATTTGTTTCTTTCGTTTTTTTTCATTAAAGTTCAAGGTTTTTGCAATGTGATATTAAAATTCGAATAAAAGTAATAATTATTTTGGAACAATTTTTGATAAAAGAGAACAGAATGTTAATTTTGTATTTGCCGTATTTTATATAAACGTATGTGACAGGTATGTGACGTGTTTTGTAACACGTGACTTAATTCTAGGTATGAAACATAATCTCGAAGCAGTTACGTGATGTTTCGATAATTCCGAATAAATAATAAGGAAATAATAATTACATTTACAGAATAACATTAATTCAGCTTACAATTATTAGTAAAAATATTAAATTATTTTCAAGAATTTCCACATGTCAGAGGATATAGACAATGTGCAATTTATAAACATCTCAGCATAAAAAATAACGTGCTTTCTATGAATACGATGCAAGACATATGACTGTAATCATTTTTACGTTTGTGCAAAAATGCAAATTTTAAAAACGCATAAATTTTTTTTAAACTTTTGTCAGCGAAAAATGTGATTCAATACATTTAAGTAAATATTTGTTTTGTTTATTGTGAATACAAGCGCGGATACACGGGAAGTAGTAATTTGGGGTTAAATGAAGACAAATTCAAATTTCATTATCAAGGAATTTCGTCATTTTGGTAGCAAAAAATCCAAATTGCCTTAACTGAATCAGTCATCCTAATTCAAATCAATTTCATCGAGCTTAAGTGGGAAAAAAAATTTAACTTGTTGGCGGCATCAAGTTCATTAAATTTTTTTAATGCCATTAAAAACCCTGAATGACATAATGATAATGACATAAAGCTAAACTCTATTTTATGCGGTTTTTTTATGCAGTTTTTAAAAAATGGCCATTAAAATGCAAATTTAAGCATTTACTACAATAACATTATTTGATAAAAATACTTTTTAACGGCTTTTAAGCATTTAATCAATACACTGCATAAGAACATAAATTATTGCATCATTTAATTTTGTTACAGATGTATTTTTCAAAATTTTCATAATGTTATAAAATTGAAATAAAATGTTTCTACGTGTAAATTAATGCTTTGTTTTGCTTACAGAAGCAACTTCTAAGGAAATTTCTAAGTTTTGAGCGTTTTGAGTTGTGTTTTTTCGATGAAACTTTTTTTATGCGGTCCCGACCAACCGCATAAAAAAAGTTTTTTTTTATAATCTGGATCGAACCAGACTTTTTATAGCTATTTATGATATTTTTGAATATATTTTTTTTGTGCGATTTTTTTTTATGCGGTCCCTATCCACCGCAGAAAAAAGAGTTCAGCTGTATAGCCGCTCAATCAAAAAATTGGTCATATCAAAAAGGACATGAAACCATTAAAATTATAACACCTATCCTAATTTGAATACTAAACCCGCTCCTGTGAGTGGGTGAAATTTTTTGAGTTATTATGACGAATACGAAACCCACAGTTTTTGAATCTTCAGACCAGCTGATCGACGGGCATCCATCTTGATCGGAATTTGTATAAGTGCATTATGGGTTGGCAGGCATGACTAGAACCATTAGGCTGCGGTTACATTGGATACGAAGTCGTACGAAAATTGATTCGTACGAGCTCGTACGAAATTCATTCGTACGACTGTGTGGTTACATTGGATACGGAATCGTAATACGGATTCGTATTTAAATTTAAATTGAAAACCGTTAGTACATATTGCATGATATTAAACAATGGATCCAGTTACCGAATCTTATTTATTAAAATCACCGTTTTCAAAATTTCTAATTATAGAAAACAAACAATTCTGGGTAAACGATTATTTATTATTCATGTAGAGCAAAAAAAGCTGAGTTCTGGAATTACTTTGAGGAAATTTTTCAAGACGAACAGAAATTTTTAGAATACTTGAACATGTCGCAAGTCACATTCAATTACATTTTAAAATCTACTGAATTTCAGCTTCAATATTTAGTTAATTAATTTTTTATTACACATACTTAAAATGTTTTTGTTAGCTTAGGTTAGCTTTATTATAGTGTAATATATTCAATTAAAAAATTATCTAAACATTTCCTCTGCCACCTTATTCCACAATTTTTTATTTAACTTTCTATAATTATGATAATATTAATGTTTTGATCCCTTAAGGACCGCCTTTGTTCAACAAAAATAATTATTTTTAGTCGAATTTTCTCCGAAAAATTAGACTTATACAGTCTATACGATAAGAGCTGCGAGAGGCGAGAGTAGGGGCGCTATCCGTTTTCGGACCCGTAGAACACGAATATGTAGAAAAAAAAATGTCTGATATATATATATATATATATATATATATATATATATATATATATATATATATATATATATATATATATATATTTTCCCGCCAGCTTTTAATTTGTGTAGGGCCCCCCTATGGAAGTTAAGAGATGAAATTTGGTAAATGGGGCTCATTTTCGAGGCACCTCATACTATCAAAGTGGGGTCAAATTTTGGGCAAATTTTTTTTCTGACCCGACCTTTAAGGGGGTGGTGGGGGGCGGAAAAGCAATAAAACTTTTCCAAACCGGTTTTAAATAATGTTTCGGTGAATTATCTACAACATATCCAGAATTCAGCTTCCTAGGATGATTTGGTGGGAGTAGAGGGGGGAAAAACGATTTTCGCTGGATCTAACAGGCCCCCAGCCCCCCAGAATTAACGTAGAGGGTTGAAATTTGGTGTGTTGATAAAGTTCGTACCTAGGTTGTGCTTTTTGGAGGTTTTAATATTTTACCCCCACCCCCCTCATTTTTAAGCTACAATTTCATGCATTTTCGACGTTTTCGAAGTTTGTACCACTCGCACAGGTCACCCGAGGGTGACCTGATAAACCTAGAGGGCTGAAATTTTGTATTCGGATTGAGTTAGTATCAAGGGGGTGCCTTTTGGGGGTCTCGACTTTTAACCCCTACCCCCACCATTTTTATACCCAAAAGAACATGATTTTTCTTGTTTTTTAACAGTTTCGTTCGGGTCAAAATCTCCCCAAATAAACCTAGAGGGCTGAAATTTGGTGTACAGGTTAAGCTAATAGCCAGACACTGTTTTTTGGAGGTTTCAAGTTTTAACCCTTACCCCCACGATTTTTACGCCAATATTTCCTTAATTTTTTTGCTTGTTTTCTAACACGTCTAGAGACTCCATAAGGAAACCTAGAGGGCTGAAATTTTGTACGTGTATTCAGTTAGTATCCAGCTAGTACCTTGTAGGGAGTCCGCATCACTTTTCCCCCCACTTCTCCCATTTTTACATCGGAATTGAATGCTATTGTTAAATGTGTTTTAAAAGCATTATGTTTATTCTAAATACAAGTAGGCGAATAGTAATTTTAAAAAATTTAAAAAAAAGTGAACTTACTTTTATGACAAATGAACTACATACATATTAAGTAATTTAAAAATGTTATTAAAGTCACTGTTTATTTATAAATTAGGAATTTTGGATTTTTAGTATTTATAAAATAGAAATTTTGAATTTTTTTGGAAAGAAAAAATATCTTTATAAAGGCCTTCCAGTTTACTATTTAAGGTCCTTTTTAAATTTAAAAAACTAAAACATAAAGGCAATTAGCGGATAAACATGGGCAGGAATGTCCTCGTACGAATTGTGTTGGCTTTTTTTCTGCTACCTGTTTTCGGCACAAAATTGAAATGTACTGAGATACAGCCCTTAAATACTTAAAACCTTTTTTTAAAGCCTCGATCAGCCGAACACTCATCACCAGTTTTGAAACCAACAAAATGACAATTCGGTTGTAGACTTTCAATCACATTTCGCTTGTAGACATTCAATACCGAAGATGAAGGGGAAAATTCGACTACCGTGATGGGGCCCCGCTGCTCACGGCGTTTTTTCTATATCCATTGCATTTTTTTCGTACGAATTCGCATCAAAAAACAAAATATTTTGGTCGTATCAAAAAGTTGTACGAGCTCGTACGAACGAGTCGTAAGCAGTGTAACCACGCATGTCTAAATGTATGCATTTGTTTAATTCGTATAAACTCGTATGAATTCGTACGAATGAATTTTCGGATGAATTCGTATCCAGTGTAACCGTTACCTTACGGTTCCGTGATTTTGACCACGGAACCGTAAAAAGATAATTTTTAGTACCTTCAAATCGGATAACTTTTTCTGGCATTGGTTCTTCACATTACAATTAACTTATAAGTTACCTTCAATAGGCAAAGTTACCAGATTGGACGGTCACTATAGAAGTATAGAGGATTACCTATTTATATATTTTTTTTTGTTTTTGTTTTCATTAAAATTAAAAATTGTTATCAAACGATTTTTATTTCTTAAAATGTAGTGAAAATAGAAACAAAGGATATAATTGATAACAACGGAAAAATTGTTTTTCCTTATCATTAAAATGTACTTGAAGATATTAAATAAATCTAGATAAGTATTAATTTTAATCGAACTAAAATACTGTTACGCAAACGTTTATAAAAGTAGATTTTATATTATAATATTTTCTGACGTCATTCTGTTTATAAATATTGTTTCCAAACCATGTGAGATAACCTTGACTGTGAAAAACTAAGTCATGAAACGATATCTATGTATACTCGATATCCCATTTGGATATATACATACGATTTACATGTTAATTTTTAACATTGGATTCCCATAAGGAAAAAGTTATGTCACAAGAGTGCTTTGAACAAACTAATAATACTAATTTAATATTGTAACTATTGTTACTATAGCTTTAACAATAATAATGCAGTAAAATAAAAAAATGAATGTGGCAATTTTCAAGCAATTCACATTTTTACATAATAAATATTTGTGTCATCTGTTGTAAATTCAAAAAAAGTGAAAGTAAATTCAATATGTTTATCCAAAGCACTCTTGTGACATAACTTTTTCTTTATGGGAATCCAATGTTAAAAATTAACATGTAAATCGTATGTATACATCCGACCGGGACACTCAGTATATTCCAATTATTGATTGGCAATTGCTATAATAATGGAAATATATTTATCAAAACCAGATCCAAGAAATAATCAAATGCTATGACACTTGAATATTAAGTCGCATTAAATTAACTTTGCTTTTCAATTAAAAAAAATTAATTTGGTCACGTCTTTACAACATGTCCCTAAAACCTCTTTTCATCATCAAAAAATATTACGATTTTCGAAAATGATGAGCCACTGGATAGAATGTCACGTGTCACAAGCTTATTATATATTATTCGATGACATCGAATACCTTCTGTTTCGTGTGTATTTTATTTTAGCAATTATTCACCACCTTATATTTTTTTAAGTAACTATTGTTTTTTAAATAATATTAAAAAAAAATAGAATAAATTAAAACATTTAGTTAAGGGTCATTCCATGTCAAATCATCCAGGTGGTTTAAACAGTAAACTCAAAAGCCCACCAATTTTATTTCACCATTCTGTAGCAAATTTAATCTAGTTTTTGGTGATATAACTCCAAATGTGGGTTTAGGAGTCAGACTCTAGTTATTGACCAAGTTTTTCTAATTCCAAAACGTTGTTATTCTATAACTCAGAAATTAATCAAGATATTGGAAAAAAAAATTGGTGTGATTCCTTACATCGGTGGTGTGAACCAACGCACCAAGTTTCATAAAATTCTGACAACCTTGGGTGTCAATATGTCCTTTGGCTCGATAATCAGACGCTAGTTATTGACCAAGTCTTGAACACATGTCAAATTTTAGAGAGCGGTCTAAATTTTTACTTTATATATATATATATATATATATATATATATATATATATATATATATATATATATATATATATATATATATATATATATATATATATATATATATATATATATATATATGTATATGTATATAGATGTCACATTTTTAGATAGCAACAGCTGGTGTTCTGTAACTAAGAAAAAGTTTTATTTTCTCATATTGGCGACGCAAAGATTACGCGAGCGCTCCTGGTTTTTTAAATTAGAAGCTGTATGAAGTAAAAATTTTTGTATACGTTTAATTGCCGATAGAAAAATGTATCATACAAATTATGCGCAGATTACTAGATTTTATATCGCCCAGTAATCGTATACGTATATTTTTACTTGATGCTAGTTCTAATTTTACCACCAGAGGCGCGAGTGAGAATCTTTGCGTCGCCAATAAATAGGAAAATAAATTGTTGATTTTTCTTTTTTGACTAAAGTTGGCTAAATTTTTATAATTATGTTTGATAATCGGCTTTTTAAGTAGCGACCCTAGTGGCGACAGTGTTGAAGTATAAGGGAACGTGACATCGATGTCGGTTTCTGTTCACGTGGTTGATAACCAAAATATAATTAATTTTTTCATTAATTGTCTTAAATTAAATAATAATAGTTAGGATGACTTAGCATAATAAACTGTTATTTTCTAATATAACTTCTCATTAAAAATTGTTTTGTTCATTTTTGCTTGATACTGTCAAATACCCTATTGTCATTTAGAATTTACTTCATAGATGGCTACAAAGTGATGTCATGAGCATCATCTTTAGTCATGACGTTGAATTTTTTTACAAATAATTTCCATCTACATAACTAGGTCGCAATTTTTTAATCTATGATCAAATTCGGTAATAGTTGATAATCCTATTTAGGCACAATTCTCTTTTAGGCGGTTCAGATTCAAATTATATTCAAATGAAATATTTGACAAGTAGAACGAAAAATTGAGTCAGTGTCAGTAGTTTCCGCATTAATAACATCTAAAAATGAACACAAGTTTGAAACACAATGCAAAAACACTTTACTTTCGCAAAATTTGTCAAACTAGATTGACAATCAGTTATTAAAAATTATACTAAATTAAAAAGGATATGTATAACAAATGACGTGGTCACTTACCTAAGCAATCATCACTGACTTTGTAGGTATCCCCTTGCAAAATTCCCAAAGATGCAAATGTACTATGCATTTCTGAGTTTACAATTATCCAAGCCATGATTGATGTCTAAATTTCCGTATATCCTGGAATCGTTGAAATGCTTTACCATATATCGTCAAAAAGTTCACAAAATACTTATACAATTCATAATTGAAAAAAAAAAATTAGCTATTTTTGGTTATCCAACTCATCTAATAATTTAAATTTTTTACTAAGTCTATAACCTACATAGAAAATTACGACTGAACAATAAAAACATGATACGTTTTAAAAAAATTGCACTTGAATCATCTTGATTGCTATAATATTTCACACTGATCATACAGAAACACAAAATTTTATTTCACCAACAAATTTTCGAATTTGTTTAATCAAAAAATGTACTTATTATGCATAAGTGTATGACTTAAATTAATTTTATTACTTCATGTGTACTCAAACTCATCTCAAATACTTTTGTCTAATAATTTTGTTAATCAATGATTCAAAATGTTGTTCGGAGCTGAAAGGTTTACCAGCTGCACGTGTCAAAACAACGTGACAAAAGGTGAGAACGCAGACGTTTAAATTCACGCGTGCGTACATTGTACACATCGCACACATCGATTCATATGAAAATTTGTGCACAAGTTGTATTTTTCCACGTGAGAAACGCACGTTTCATAATTTATACGTATATAAATATACCTACATATAAAAAACCATAGAACAATAAAAAACAAATCAATAAAAACGATAGGTACTGTTTTAATTTTTGTATGGATTTAAAAATAACATTTTCTTCATTTTCCTTCGTCTATTTCATCTTGTACTATCCGTTTACCCTTTACATATTTTTACATTCGGGGGCATTGCTTTTGTTCGTTATCATTAATATTATATTTTTATTGTATTTTGTTAATGTTGTCAGTAGCAGAAGTACTAGAAGTACTACATATATAGTTGGTCTTACATCTCCTACATATTGTATATTTATAATTTTCCCTATTTCTTTTAATTTATATACATATTCTATTGAAATTAATTTTATTTACGTATGGAACATTATACGTTAATGGCATGTACGGCATCACGGAACAAAATTGCATGTCAGTGTCGATTCAGTTGTTTATTGCTTGTAAATGCAAGTAAAATAAATAGTTGTTGATTTAATTAGGGTGTCCACACAATCACTGAAATAAGGAATAAGAAGTATGCCATCTAGTGACGTTGAGTGGAACTTGAACGTAACTGCTCATAGATATAAATATGTAGGTACATTTGTACGTCAAAATTCGTGATTTTTTTCACTTTAGTGACAAAAAAAGTCATCACGAACGTTATTTTTTCATGAATTTTGATGTACAAAAATACCTAAATACATACACCTATGAGCAGTTACGTTAAAGTTCCATTCAACGTTACTAGATGGCATACTTCTTATTCCTAATTTCTTATTTCTTAGAAATAAGAAATAAGGAATAAGGAGTAAGAAATAAGAAATAAGGAGTATGCCAACTAGTGACGCTGAATGAAACTTTAAAACTTAACTGCGCATAGGTAAATGTATTTAGGTATTTTTGTACATCAGAATTCATGAAAAAGTAACGTTCGTGAAGACTTTTTTACCACTAAGTGAAAAAAATCACGAATTTTGACGTAAAAAAATACCTAAATATTTATATCCATGACCAGTTACGTTAAAGTTCCATTCAACATCACTAGATGGCATACTCCTTATTTCTTATTCCTTATTTCTTATTTCTTATTCCTTATTTCATTGATTGTATATACAGCCTTAAAGTTCGAAGAACTGTTCAGTTCAGAATTCTATATAAAAATGTTACAATGTATAAAAAATCTGTTTTCATTTTTTTTTTAGCTTGCGTTCCGATTTTGATGTATCAAAACAGGAACACCTTTTGTTAAATAATAATTAAAATAATTTACCAATACTTGAGAATACCCCATATCTCCATCTATACGATCTATATCCTACATATACCCTCTATTGCCATTCAATAATTTATGTATTTACAAAATATACATATTATTATCTTAATTAATGATTGTTATTTATAGCTGGACAATTATATTTATATCAGAATAGGTTATTTTGATTTCTATTTTCGTGCAAGGGTTGTGCTAATTTTATTCTTGGTTAATGTCAAGTGTGTAGGAATAATTTGAACAAGAATTTTTGTTTTAACTCAAAACCGCAGGATAAAAGCTAATAATAAGTGGTAATAGGAAGCTAGTAAGCCAAAAATACCGTCCGAGACTTTAGAACTTCTATTTGTTCGGAATTCTTTTATCTTAAAAAACAGATTCGGAAGTTAAGAAAAAAACTGCGTGTATTCACTTAATTAACCCTAGAATCATACGTTGGTCTACGAGTTGATCTACGAATGGACTTTTTACAGGGAGTTTTAGAGTTTATTTGAAAAAAACATTTTTTTTAGATAACAATACTACAAAAGCGAACAAAATATTTAAAAAAATTGGATTTCGAAAAATTTCTTAATGTAAATATTTATTAATTTTTTTAATCTTTTTATCAAAGCATATTTTCATTATAAAAATTAAAAAATATATAAATACCTACATCAATTGTAATAATTAATTTATGAACTATTATGAATCAGTGGACATGTGTGACTTTACAGAATGTGAAATTTCTCAGTCATAAATATTCCTATAGATATGTAGTTATTTCCCCATTATGCACATTTGTAAATTTTCTAAAATTTGTTAGTAATTTTTCGAATAAGATCTCAAAAAATAATAAAAATTAAAATATTTTCCACAAAATAAATTGTTAATCTTTTATTAAGTCATTCGAAACGCATTCTTTAGTTTTCGATTCAATATATTCAAACTTCAGTATTATGTCGTCTCTATAAGTCAAACAGCTGTAATCATCTTTCACATTATCATAATCATTGAATAAATTAATTATAACATCCATATCTTTAATAAATTTTAGAAAAATTAGGAAAACTTTTATATGTGGAGTACAAAATCTTTAAAAAAAAAATATAGGTTAATCATACATCGTCGTCCTTTTGACGCACACTATTTCAGTATAAAAAAAAAAACCACAATAGCTATAAACAAAATTTATATGTCTTATGTGTTATAATAACGAATAAATAAGATAACAGAAGTTTTACAGTAAACGGGCACCGATAAGTTGTAGTATTGGAGCAGGTAGAGAAGTTCGTTCGTCGTTTTGACGAGTACGTATGATTCTAGGGTTAATAACCATTAGCCATTTCTGAAGTTGATAGTTTCCTGAATAACAAATACCTACTTTAACACCTTTTTGAAAGCTGCATTGGAGTTCCTAAATCAAGTGAAATTCTAGAAATCTCGTTAAATTAAAAATCGTTAGTACATATTTTATTATTTTAGGTGAACATTGGAACTCAAAATTTTAAATTCATACAAGTTATAAAAAAAAAATTATTTCTTTTTTACACAATGGAAAATCTTATTTTAATTTAATTTTCTAATTTTGTTCCTTTGTAAAGGATAAATTGATAGTATTCACATAATAGTATTGACTCTAATCTACATATACATATAATAAAACTGTAACAAGGCCATTTCTGTACATGGAATATTTTTTGAAAATTGTACTGATACTGTAAATACTTATCGATGTAGATATCAAAACAGCGACTTTTAAATTTTTTGTCTGTCTGTCTGTCTATTCACGCATCACGCAAAAACTATTGGACGGATTTTAATGAAATTTGGTGTGATGATATCTTATTATCTGGGTCAACATCTAGGATACTTTTTATTCCGGAAAAAAGTCTCATTCCCACGGGAAAATAGAAAAGCTATTCTGAGCATGTGCATGCATTACGCAAAGACTGTTGGACGGATTTTGATGAAATTTGGTATGGTGACAAGTTGTTGCCTAGGTCAATACTTAGGATACTTTTTATTGCGGCAAAATGTTTCCTTCCCTCGGGAAAATACAAAAACCATTTTGAGCATGTGCAGGCATTACGCAAAGAATATTGGACGGATTTTGATGAAATTTGGTATGGTGATAAGCTATTGCCTGGGTCAACATCCAATATACTTTTTACTCCGAGAGAATTTTTCATTCCCCTCGGGAAAATAGAAAAACTATTTTGAGCATGTGCACACATT
The DNA here is from genome assembly GCA_035578155.1 of Brachynemurus nebulosus. NCBI lineage: Eukaryota > Metazoa > Arthropoda > Insecta > Neuroptera > Myrmeleontidae > Brachynemurus > Brachynemurus nebulosus. The sequence continues at coordinate 13,721,725 of JAPWDM010000010.1, read as the reverse complement.
ATGCAAAAACTATTGAACGGATTTTGATGAAATTTGGTGTGGTGATACTTTATTACCTGAGCTAACACTTAGGATACTTTTTATTATGGAAATATGTCTCATTCCCACGAGATAATAGAAAAGCCATTTTGAGCATGTGCATGCATTATGAAAAAGTTATTGTTTTCTATGCAAGTTCTGTATAATTATTACACTTATATACTCATTGAGTTTATAACAATGTGTCACGTGAACGATGTTGCGAGTATAGCTAGTTACATAATATATGTAAGTATATTATGTACTCACTGCATATATAGTATTTCTAGTGCCATCTAGGAGAAATACGTATTAAATATTGTACTTTCACTCCTTTCAGCTAATTCATAATTGCATGACATTTACACAAGTAGTATGAACATTGGCTCACAGATGTCAGTGATATACTAAAATTGGATTTTTTGAAATCCAAATCTAGTGAAGTTAGTACATATTAGGGATGTTATGGATATGAAATTTCGGATACGGATACGGATACATTTTTTTCGGTTTCGGTTTTGGTTACGGATATGTAATAATATCGGGTAATGTTTCGGATACGGTTACGGTTACGGATAATAGCTTTTAGTGAAGATTTTTTTTTTAAAAAAAGGGGAAAATTATCATGAAAAGGGGAAATCTGTCAAGAGAAATACATGCAGCAAAAATGTGCTTTGATTTAACCTCTGCGTTCCAATGGTAGAGTTGTCTGTTATTATCCGAAACAAAACCGAAACTTTTATTTTCGGATACGGTTTCGGTTTCGGATATGTAATTATTTCGGATATCCGGTAGTTTCGGTTACGGTTACGAATATCCATAACACCCCTAGTACATATTTATGGTTTGTATTATATGAGTATTATGTGACATTAAACATTTAAATTCTATTGCAGAAGTTGATGAAGTTTTTTTATGGTGGTAAGCAGGGAAATAGTTCATTGTCAGAATAAAATTAGCTTCCAATCACTCTTATATAGCTCAACTGAGAAAAAATAAATTTTTTAAATTAATGACGTCATCAAGTTTATAAAAAATTTCAGTACGCCGCAAATAAAATGTTAGAGTGATGATTCTGGAAGCGAATTGTGTCATTTCGAGGTCGGTATTTTCAGTTTTACCAAAAGTAAGTGTGTAGGGCTATCAGAAAAAAGATCTCTATCAAGTCAATCATATTTTTAAAATAAATTTCGTCATTTTGATATCAAAAATGAATAGTTTATACTCAAATTACTCTAATTCAATCATTTACTCTAATTTAACTCGTTTCCATAGCGTCTGGTTTGAGAAAAAATTTTTTTTCATTTGATGACGTCATTAAGTTTACAAAAATTTTTTAATACCTTAAAAACCGGAAATAAAATGATAGAATGATGAAACTGAAAGCGAACTATATAGGTTTTCGAAGTTGTTTTTCTCATTTTAAGTGAATTTCCTTTTTGGAAATATACTTATTATAGCGGGTGTAATTGAAAAACTTGAACTCGGGACTATGGCAGAAATCCGTTATATATATAAATTATAGTAAAGGTCATTTTTTGTTTCTCGAGGCTTCAAAACGGATTTCTGCCATAGTTTCGGGTTCAAGTCTTTTCATGGCACACGCTGTAATAAGTATATTTCCAAAAAGGAATGCTCCGAATGCGAACGAAGCCTCCAATTGTTACGAAATTTGATGTGTAGGTCAAAAGTCCCATTTGCTTGGATGAATTCGTCTGCCAGCTACATCCGATTTTTAGAAGCCAAAATTTTGGACAATTTTGGCCAATTTTAGTGTTTTTTGCAAAATTGGGCTAGATTTCAAAAAATTTTTTGATTTTTTTCACGCTATCGAAAAGAGCGTAAAAAATTACATACCTAAGACAAGCTTTTAAAACGTTGTTGTGAACTAGCTTTTTGAGAAAAATTAAGAAATTTAGCAAATTTCTTTACAGTAAATTCTTCTTTGTTTTTGTTATTACAATAATAATATTTATATCTGCTTCATTTTTCAAAATTAAAAATTAACTAACTTTTCAAGAACGCGTCATCACCGATTTTGAAAATTTGTTTACTGTTAGAGAGATATACTATTTTAAATGGATATAAGTTATGTTGTATGAGATCGGCCAGGGTCCGGGGGTCCCAAAGTGCCAAAAATAAAACTACTCAACCGATTTTGAAAATTTTTTCACCTTAAAAAATTTAATTTCTTTTAAATACATATATGCTATTCTATATGAGATCCGCCAGAGTCCTGGCGACCCAGAGTCGCCAAAAATTAACTACTCAACTGATTTTGAAAATTTTCTCACTGTTAGAGAGCTGAACTATTTTAGATGGCTACAAGTTGTTATATGCGATTCGTCAATGTCCAGTCTTAAGTATGTAGGTAGATATAGTAAAGTTGCGTTTAAAAGGTAAAGTTATGTAAACGCAAAATGTTTGCAACTTTGTTATTATTTTGTCGATAACACAATGTATTAATAATTCAATATAATATGTACTTTTATTAAATAAATATGTATGTATAACTTAAATCTATTAAATATGTATATATTTAGCTGTATTATTACACGTTAAATATTTGTTTAACATTAAAAGCCCCATCAGAATAAGTCCGGTATTCGATTCCCGCTGTGTTTGTCATAAATATATCATTCAATCATTACGGATATTTGAAACACTGGCAGCGAAAAGACATTTCAATTTAATGGATTCTAATTTTGTTGACGTTTTAAAAATGTATGTTTATATTTAAATTTTAAATTGAAGCAATTGAAGTTTGATTACGTTGGCTGATCAATTTCCTTTCAACATAGCTAATAAAGAAAATATTTTTGAGAAAAACACGAAATTTTTTTGTGGATATAGTTAACGGTGATATATTATGTATATGAAATTTAGAAATATTGCCTTTGGATAATACATAATTTTATGTAATTTTTCCAATAATTGATATATATATTACATCAAAAGCTTATTTTTCCACAAAACAAAAAGAAAAGTGTTTGGAAATATTGAAAATCAGTGCGTTGGAAGTATAAAGGTTTATAAAATTAGAGATAAATATTTCGATCTTGTTACTAGAATAGCAGAATGTCGAAAGGGGCCATCAATAAATTACGTCAGACAAAATTCGGCTATTTTCGGCAATCACCACCACTGACAATCGCCCCCAGTTTTATTATTTTAGGTCGTTGTAGAGAGGAACTTGTCCCTATACATATTATTTAACAAGAGGACATTAGTAATAAAATTTTACAAGTTAGTTTTACACTGAAACAAAATATTATATTAAAAAATATATCAAATATTTTAAAACAGAAATTTCATAATTTTTTTATTTGAGCATTTATATGAATTATCACTAATATCCATACAAGGAACGAAATGTGGAATTACTTGCAACAGGGGTTCTCAACCTTTCAGACTCTGAGCCCCCCTTCATACTTTGGTGTGAGGTCACGCCTCCCTTTACGGATTAAGTTAATTTAGACATATATGATAAATTTACTTACATTATGTTTGAGTAAAATGACTTTGAACTTAGGCTAGACATACTCTGGTAAGGAATATAAAATTATATTTCTTCCAATACAAATTTTTATTACACAAATCATCGAAAAAATCACAAGTCAGCTAGTTTCTCACGCCTGGCCGGACGCTCACTTATTATACATTTTATTGAGTTAATAGCTATAAAGAAATTTCAATGATTGTGTGTTTGTGTCCAGCATCAAATTCAAATTTTTGTTGTTGTAAATATAACATGCAAAAACAACTGTTTCAAAAACTACAAACTTATTTAATTTTCTTTAATTTGTTGACGCCTCCCCTGGAATTCTTCCACCCCCCCCCCCCCCCCCGGGTTGAGAACCGCTGACTTACAACATGAAATTACTTACGAATGTGGAACAAATGTTATAAGTTCAAAAATGTTGCAGCTTTAACTATCGCGTCCAGGAAGCCGCATTTTTTTTTACAAATGTCTGTATAACTTTTTAAATGACGTCACGTCAGTTAGATAAAAGTTAACTTATTGGAATCTTTATATTTGCTTTTTTTACGTACCGACACACAGTATTATCATCTAAGTTTACTGTTTTCCATCTACCTGTTGGATGTAAACACAGTGAGTCACACGGCCAGGTATAAGCAAGCTAATATACTGGGGGCAATTGTCACTGGTGGTCATTAACATTTAGTCAAATATAATGAGTAATAGAGCCAGGTATAAACAAATTTATGGTTGGGGGCGATTTAAAAAAAAAAAAACAGTACCTAAAGTTTATTAGTGAAAGTTTAGTAATTTTCGGGTTTGCATTTTTACTATTAAAATGTCTAAACTTGTTTTCAGCATCAATTTTGTCAAAAACTGGAAACTAGCATCAAATATTCAATAGAGTTAATGCATTTTTTTCCGACGTAATTAATATCTTAAAAAATAAAAAATTAGATATTAGCAGGAGGTGTCACCAAGTCTGCTGAACTACTTAATACAAAAACTGTAATATTTGTTTACACATCGTAATTTTTATGTGCATTTTTAACAGTCATATTTTTTTTTTTAACTGTTTCCTGTTTTTATAAAACATTTGATTAGCTTACCACCACCATTAACGGAAACTTGAAATTTATTCATCGTAAAGTGACAACATCTACGAAATTATTTCATCACGAGTTCCATACGCATAAAACAAATAAAAATATGTAATATTAAAATCAAGACGGGGAGAATAGAGGGTGTTAATAAGAAACTATATCAACCAAACTATATTTTTAAGGATGTGTATCCAGTCAAATCGAGTACTACATCTAAAATTTTTTGAAAATTAATCATAATGTTAAATTATATTACTAGAAACACCTATTTTATGAATTAAGATATGTACTGTATAAGAAATTATATCAATTAATAAATTTTTTTCTACCTATAAAATAAAGATTTAATTTGACTATGGTTGACCTTGGATTTAACACCTATCGGAATTATTATCCTGACAATTGACGTCTAGAGTATGTTCCATTTAGAAAGCACTATGTGACACAATGTATTTTCTTTTTTTTCACAAAAAAACTAATTTTTTTTTAAATTTTATTGCAAAACTAATCATTTAATTGCATCTAAAAGCAATTAAAAGGTTAAAATTAGTTTTTCGTGCAAAAAAAAAATGCACTGTGTTGTCTATGTTTCCTAAATGGAAAACATTCATTGTATGTTTTACCATATTTCTCGTCGAAAATGGCGGGCACAGTTTTTTAAAATAGTGTCAAAACCGCGTGGTTCCGGCTTCTAATTTTTATATTAATTTTTATGTAAAAGATAGGCCGGTGGGTCCGGTTTTTTTTTCATTAAAAAATAATACAAAGTATCAGGTTCATAAAACTATTTTTTTTTCTCACGAAAGTTGGATAAAATATGATATATTTTACAAATTTATTCGTAGCTAAGCTACTTCCGGTTCAAACAACACACGACAAATGAGAACATTAACATTAATTATTTCGTTCAATTTGTCCGTGACATACAATTTTCTTTTTGCTAATCAATGTAGAATCGTCTATTGTTTAACATATTTCAAACTCATTGGAAAAAGTTGGAATTTTCGTTTCTGGTATACATCCTTAAATAACTATCTAATAAGCTTTTATAATACACCAACTTTTACCCGCGTGAATTTGAAGTTACGATATTAAGTTAAATAATGATGCACCTTGTTTGTCATAGTAAACATACATATGTCATTACTGAGAGTTGTTACTTTTTGTTGTAGTTAAAATATAAATATCTACGTTTTATTATATAATTTTCTACAGTAGAAATTAGATAAAAATTACTTTACCGATAAATAGGTATTCATTGTTGTGTGGATGTGTTATTCGAAGTAAAAAGTAGCCTGTGTCCTTCTTCGTCTGCCCAAACTATCTTTATGATCAAATTTCAACTTGACTGGTGAAGTTGTTGAGGCGTGAAAGCGAGATAAACATACAAATGAACTCACTTTAATTGCAGTTTAGATTACTCTTTATTCAAATAAATGAACTGATAAAATTTCGTTTGAAGCCAATTAAAATATTAATGGAAATATGTAAATTAACAATAATTCAAATTAGTAATTCTAACTGTTTATATCTTTAATTGAACTATACTTTAAATTTAATCCAATTAATTGAGCTTAAAAATTTTTACAAAAAAACAATTAAATGTAACTGAAAAAAAAAATAAAATGGTTTTTATTTTAAGAATAATTGTAATTTTTGCAATTTTATACTTTTTTTTTTTTAAATTTATTTTTAAATTGAATTTTGTTAACAGTACACTGTAAACCAAAAAATTAATGGCTGTATATTTTGAAATTATTTGTTTGAAAATTGTTTCTTCCATCGTGTTTATTTACGCATGATTTGAAAATTTATTTTAATTTATAATATGGCCCAATACGGGTTGATTTGGCATAATGTTAGGTCTTGATGCTGCGCACATAACATGTATCGTCAGTTAGCATTAGAAAAAAAATTATTTTGGATTAAAATGGAGGGTCAGTTTGGTTCAAAAAAAAGTTTTGATTAATACATCGGCGGTATCATCATTTGATAGAACTACGTTTAAGGTACCATCAGTGTGATCGGCCGAAAAATAGTCAATTTTTACGATTTTTTTCGGATGGATAGGATGAGGGAACGAGGATGAATTTTTTTTACTATTAATACCACTATTTAATAATATAAAAATATTTTTTTTTATTCATTTTTATTTATTTATTTATAAATATTGCCACTATGTTCCTATGGAAGCTTTTTTAATTTGAAATCTTTCTGGTTTTCCACACGAAAAATTATAAAAAAAATTTGTACTTTTTATTCAAACCGCCGCCATTTTTTCAAATTTCAAAAAAAAACTCCCATAGGAACATAGTGGCTTACCTATAGATTGATAATCTATTCGATTTTTTTCCCAGATGAAAACTGCGGCCGCAATCGTGGGCACCAATATCCGCTCTTTTTTTAAGACACTTTTTTCAAAAAAATGATAATTATAAAAAATAAATAAAAATGAATAAAAAAAAAAAATTTTGTATTGTTAAATATGTAGTGGTATTAATCATAAAAAAATTTCATCCCCATTCCCTCATCCTATCCATCCGAAAAAAATCGCGAAAATTGACTATTTTTCGGCCGATCACACTGTGATGGTACCTTAAGGGTTCTAAAAAAATATTTATTTTTTTTACAATTTTTAGTTTAGTGGTCTTCATGATACAACTCAAAATTTGCTAGAAGTGACTACCCCTCCTTGATTTCCTACACAGAGAGAAAATTCATATAAAAATTACTGTGCTCAACACTACAATCGACGTGTAAAAGGCGAACATATTCAATTTTGTACGGTAAAAATATAAAAATTATAATTAATCACAGAAAATTTAAAGGATAGAATGTTCTTTCCGTAATATTAGCTATGTAAAATTTGTTAAACAGCACAGTAAAAAGTTCCATTGCCGACAGTTTAATTGTTTTTCTTACAAAAATTACCATGCTGTCTTAAAATAGAAGAAAAGTAGAAAAGAATAAAAGAAGCTAATAGTAGAAAGAAAGAAAGAGAAGGTATCAACGCTGTCACATAGCGAGGCAAGCTGCAGAAAGTATCAACACAATCATATATGAAGGTCACATAGTAGGACTGGTGGTGTTGCAAGTAGCTGGTTAGCTGATGTGGTGTCGTGTGATGTCGAAGCAGTGTTCATTAGAATGTCTTGATGGATGGTCATCGTTTAATTCATCATTTTGTTACTCCACTATCTTCAGTATTAGAATATATTGTTGCCAATCATTTTTGTATGGATCATAAAGAATCAAAGGTCGGAAAAGATCGGGCATCTTCGAACTTTTTACAGGTACAGCCGAAGCAACATAAGGTTGCGGGTCAGATGCGCAAATGAAAGAGTACGACAACAAGAATTAAACTATAACATATATGCATAAGAGTGTGATAGAAGTTGTGTTACCACATTAAATTTTACCATGTTATAATATATTTTTTACTTTGGTCGTCGATCGCGCACGCATTAAAAGAGAGCACTGTAATTTTTCTGAAATTTTATCTACAAAAATTATATGATGTTTCTCTCCGTGTAGGTTTCTAAAGCTAAAATTTTGATTTTAATAGAATTAGTAAATATTGGGTCATCGATTTTTATCAGATAGAGATTTTTTTTCAATATTTTCTGAAATTCTAAATGCGCAAGTCCAACTCGTAATTCTCCAAACGGTTGAACTTGATATTTTTGGTTTACGTGGTACCATGTTTCGAGTATTACTTAATTCGATCAAACGAAACTTTATCACAATAATTTTGTAATTAGGTATCTATTATTACTAACATTACATTCCAACTATTATATAAAAATAGAATGTTTTGATAAATAGCCGTAAGCCATTTGACTAATTTTCAAAATTTAAGCAAATTTTTTGAAACAAATTGTTATAATCAAACAACATTTGTATACTGGCGATATAATCAATTCTTAATATTTATTTATTTAAAATTTGTATTTTTGCTAATAGCTATTTAGGCTTAATACGTTCGCTTTGTATTCGTTTTAATTTTCGTGAAAAACGGATGCATTAACATTACACACCAATTTGATTGATGTTTAAGTATTTTCATTTATTCTAAATATTGTTTGAATTATGTGGGAGTGTGCGCGACATGCGCTTAATCGCATATAAAATTCGATAAGTGCATGTTGGAAACGTATTACGTTAGAGTTCCTCATCAGTGCAACAGTAATGCATATTTAGGGTAACTTCAAAAATGTAAACTTTACCGCATCGATGCAGCTACATGACTTTTCTGATGCGTCTAATACTACATGATGCGCTGCTGATGCTCTCTTAAAATTTGATGCACATTAGATGTTTTTGAACGGGATATTGGCATCATTTAGCCTCCGATTTGGCTATAGATAAAACAGATAATGTAGCATGATAGTCTATAGATAATATAGCAATACAGTCCTTCTATAGGTATGTATATTATCTTTGAATTTCAACTTGAACTTACTTGAAATTGAAAATATTGAAATTATTTGAATAAAAAATATTACATACATACCTATTTTGAGTGCAAGATGTATTCAAATAGTTTAAGCAGTTTTAATCAAAGGTAAATCTTTTTCAACAATTTGTTTTTCGGAATTATTCCTGTTGGTGTTAATACCTACATAATATGGCAAGTAGTTATAATTCTCCATTATACACATGACATGCATCTTGCACACGCATCACCAAATTTCTTGATGCATTGTTTTGACGCATCAAATGCAAAAATGAACTTTTGATTTTTCGTTGTGATGCGTCTGATTCATTTTTGAACTTTTGACTCTGCCTCATGCAAGCAGTGATGCATTTTTGAAGTTAGCCTTATATTCATAGAATTTGCAAACGAAACTTAAAAATTAAAAGTGGTTAACGTAAAAGGCCCTATACCGGAACACTATTTTTTTAGGTGTGTAATTAAACTGGCTTATAAAAATTGATAAATAAATTAGACACCAATTTTTTTTTTTTAATAAGCATGAAAGAAAGTTTTTTTTAATCCAATTAATATGTTTTTAAAAAAATACAACCCAAAAATTTTGATTTATTAATGTTTTTCTTTTACAAAATGTCCACATCTATATCCAAACAGAGAAATATTAATGACACTAGGAGTTGGGAACCGATATACAAACAGACGTATAATATGAGTAATATGACACATAGATTGACATCTAGACGTCAAAGTAGGAAACATATAATGGTTTAAGTATCAGGCGTAAATAAAGGATCAAAATACTGTATTCAACAAAAATTGTTTAATATGTATATGTGTTTCTTTAATTAAGTGAGAAAACATTAAATGCGAAGTGAATTTAAATTGAAAAATAATCATTCTATTAATAATAATTTTTGTTATTAGAGGTTTTTTTTCAAAAATAACTTCATTAATATATAAATGTCAAAACTGTTCGGACATATGATCGCGTTCCGGTATAGGGGCTTTTACGTTAAAGTGAATGAGGTTATGTTGAGTAATTTTTGGTGTTACTTACAAAAGTTTTATTTATTAAATCTGGGTCCCTCAGTGGCTTGATTTTTTCACAATTTTTGGAATAGAATATACGGTATTTAGGTTTAATTATATATTTCAGGTTTATCTAAAAATTGGTAAATATATTCAACAAGAGTCTCAGTTTAACTTTGAAGTTCAATATTTTGCAAACGAAGCTTACAAATAAAAAATGGTTAGAGTCTTACAATTAGAGAAACTGCAATTACATTTCAAAATATCTTTCTAATGATAGAATAAGAAGAGTTATTGCTGAAGTTTGAGAAACGAAAATTTTCTCAGTTTTTCAGCATTTCTCTTCATAATTTTAATTTTAAATTTTGAAAGATATTTTTTAACACAGAAAGAAATTTTTTAAATAATATATAACTTATGAAAAATTACATTTTTTGGGACCGCGTAAATCTACTGTAATTTAAATTTTGGACTTACTCGGAATAATTTTAATTAAGTGCTGTTAGAATATTTCAAAGTTTTAGCAGATTTTTTGGATCAACAGTTTAAAAGCTGTCTATCACTTTGTCTATCACAAATGAAAAATTGTAACGGGGATCTTAATTTCATTTTAAGAGCTTTTTTTAACGATATCTTACAGGATGTGGTACGTGAGGAAAAATTTTTTATCCCTGCTTTTAAATGCGGGAAAGTAACTTAAGAAGTAAAGCTGAAAGATGCAAAAATTATTTTAGAACCCTAATAATACTGAAAGTAATCCCGTCTAACTGTAAAAAGTCAATTGCATGCTAATTTAATTGTTAGAAAAATTGAAACAACAGAAAAGTAAAATTATTACTTACTTTAGGCCCTTCCATTAAACTTTTTAACTATTTTTATTATATAAAGTAAACTAAAACACATCATCAATTTATTGACTATTATTTTTCAAATTTTTGTTTATATTGAAACTCAATAGTGAAATATTTACATACAGGAAATGAACGGTTCTAAGACAAAAATCAAATAAAGTCTATTTTAAAATGAAATTAAATATTTATATAATTTTGTGACATTATCATGTATGTCTATATGGCTGAAATGTAATAAAATTGATGCGATGGAAGTGATAGAAATATTAAAATTTAATTTGACCTCATCTTTCATTTTATTTTTTTTTTTGATTCCCAGTATTATAAAAGACGAATAGGTAAATTTACTTTATTCATAGATTTCGTAATATAGCGTGAAGCAGAATTAAATTACTGAGAAAGTAAATCTACCAAGTAAATTTACGTGGTAAATTAAACTACTTTTTAGACTATAAAGACGGCAATCAAAACAAATGAAAAACATAAATTATGAACGTAAACAAAAACTTTTAATTTAAATATCTTTTTCTACTCCTATTGAAGAACACACTCATTATATATCTATTAATTGTTGAGAAAGTTAAGCATTATTCAAAGGTGTGGAGGAATGACCATTACTCCATACGTTTTTGACCAATGAGATCACAGTATTAATCATTATTCCACATTATTCAATGGGTTTGCGATTGTTTTATGTATGATGTATGTATCAAGTTTTAATTTAATAAATGTTGCGTAGTAACATTTAAGTAAACAAAGTAGTATATATTTTGTTTTGATCGCTTTATATATATTATACGAACATTTAATGAAATTAGAAATAGATTAAAAATTTGATTTAAAGTTTATATTCAATTCTATTTAAATCAAAAAGGAAAAAAGTCGTAGAAAAAATATCGTATTCTACTCGCTTGCAATGGCTATTACTCACTCAGATGCATTAGCATCGCAAGCTCGCCTCGTGTCGCAATTTCATCTTCGTGAGTAATAGCTATCATTACTAGCTCGTTGAATAATACACTATTATTTGTATCCACAAAAACTACAGTTACATATTTTGTATGACTATGAACAAACTATAACAGTAAAATAACATGTTGCCGATAAATCGATTAATAACTAATTTCTTCTACTCCTGTTGAAGAACACACTCATTATATATCTGTTAATTGTTGAGAATAAGTTAGGCATTATTCAAAAGTGTGGAGGAATGACCATTACTCAATACTTTTTTGACCAATGAAATCACAGTATTAACCATTATTCAATAGCTTTGCGATTGTTTTGTGACTAATGTATGTATCAAGTTTTAATTTAATATACATATGTTGCGTAATAATGCGAAAGTAAACAAAGTAGTATATATTTTGTTTTGATCGTTTTATATACATATTATACAAACATTTAATGAAATTAGAAATAGAGTAAAAATTTGATTTAAAATTTATATTCAGTTTTATTTAACTAAATCAAAAAGGAAAAAATTCGTAGAGAAAATATTGTATTCTACTCGCTTGCAATGGCTATTACTTACTCAGATCCATTACGACACTCGCCTCGTGTCGCAATTTCATCTTCGTGAGTAATAGCTATCATTACTAGCTCGTCGAATAATATACTTATACTTTTAATTTACCAGTAGAATTTATTGAGATGTGTTTTCGGATGTTAATTATTCGATTAAATTTTCTGTGAGTAATTAGGTTTAAATAATTTTCACTTGATTCTTTTCCGTCCTCGAGGTCTTACTGGTAAGTGCTTGATATTGCAACTGCATTATCTGGTGGTAAAAAATGAAGTTTGTCAAATGGGATTTATTTTAATACATGAATTTTCACAAAATAAACCGTTGAAATACTATTTTTCTTAATTTCTTTGTTGCTATTAAAATGCTAATTTCTTTAAAAGTCACGTATTTAACACTTTGACGGTTATAAAACGACCAACTGGTACCCTATTTGGACAGTTAATACACTTTATGTGAAATTGGTGACGTCTTACGACGTGGTGTGTGAGTGAGTAAGGTGGCACTTTACGTCTTATAGACTTATATAACATCAATGACCGTAATGTGTTAAAATGAATCAAATGTTATTTTTACTTGATAGTTGATACTTTTATGGAAACATTAATATGTATGAACTATTGCGCAATACACTTTATTGATTGTTTGTTGTATAATGTAAACAAATTATATATATTATTTTAAATTCAATAGCAGATGATCGAGAATAGATCGATCAAATCACTGAAATCACTAAAAAAAAAACAACTTGCTTATTTTAATTGCAGATATTTTCAAAATATTTTAAATAAAACTTATACAATATTTTTATCTAATTATTATTACTAAGGATTATTTTATCATATAATTGCAAATACTCTAAAACTTCTAGTTACACTAGGACACTGTTCTTTCCGACATAATTGGTTATTAGTTTATAACTGAATGTTTTATTATTATAGTTTTAAGGGGTTACATGCACTTCTGTATTATATTTAATACATCACTTTAAGTATTTAATTAATATTATAAAAAAAATTCCAGTCACAAAAATTATTTTTTTTCGAAAACCAACTTACATAGGGTAATGGTTCAGAAATGTATCTTATGCGATTTTTTACGCTCTCTTTTCCATGATGTAAGAACTTTTAAATTTTGGTAAATTTTTGCAAAAACTTATTGTTTTAAGGTTCCGAGCATCGAACGTGTCTGGCTGAAGAATCCATTCAAAAGTTTGAGACTTTCAACGTTTTCACCAAATTTCATAAACTAGGATGTTTCGTTCGAGAGTCATCGTGTGGATGTACCCACAGACGCACTGATATAACCTTACTACTTTCGGCATAGAACCGCTGTAACCTTGTTACTTTTGGTATAAAACTGCTGTGACATATTAATTTTGGCATAGAAATTTGATGGATAAAATTATGGGAGAGGTAATTGATCTTGACTAATGGATACTTCAAAGTAATATTTTCTTATCTATACATATAATAAAACTGTAACGACACCATTTCTGTACATGGAATATTCTTTGAAAATTGTACTGATAGGTACTGTAAATAGTTATCGATGTAGATATCAAAACAGCGATTTTTAAAATTTTTGTCTGTCTGTCTGTTCACGCATCACGCAAAAACTATTGGACGGATTTTAATGAAATTTGGTGTGATGATAGTTTATTACCTGGGTCAACATCTAGGATACTTTTTATTCTAGGAAAATGTCTCATTCCTACGGGAAAACAGAAAAACTATTTTGAGCATGTGCATGCATTACGCAAAAACTATTGAACGGATTTTGATTAAATTTGGTATGGTGATAAGTTATTGCTTGGGTCAACAGACAAGATACTCTTTACTCCGGGAAAATGTATCATTCCCACGCGAAAATATCAAAACCATTTTGAGCATGTGCACGCATTACGCAAAAATTATTGTTCTATGCAAGTTCTGTATAATTATTACACTTACATACTTCTTATTGAGTTTATAAGAATGTGTCGCGCGAACGACGTCGCGGGTACAGCTAGTCTTCAATAAAATCGTTGTTTCTTTTTTTATTTTTATTTATTTATTTATTCATTTATTTGTTTATTTATTTATTTTTATATTTTCTCTATAATTTATATTATAAGCTAATTTTTGTGAGATGCCTACTGTATCTGTGCTTTTCAGAAAATATGTTATCAAGAGAAACGCGCTTAAAATTTCTTTGTAATTTCTTATAAGCAAAAAAAGAACACTGATATTTTTTAACTTACATATTTTATAGAATCATCATTTCCGCGTTTGATCTCAAGCACATCTAAACGCATAATGATGCTCCGATTTTTATGAAATTTTGCATAAATATTGTTGATACGTTTTATTTGTGTTTCCAAAAAAATAGGTACATATAACCCCTTAACAATGGCATACACAATCAAAACTAATTTTAAAACACAAAATTATTTCTAGAGCCATTCTGCATTTTTATTTTTTTTTAAGTATGACTAGTGATGCACTTGGTAAATGATATTTAAGTGGTCATAACTTAATTGTTTTCATGCAATGTTGAAGAACTTCTGTTTCATTTAACTGCACCTCTTATGAGGTTCACCGTCAAAAATGTTATTTTAAATATTGTCTACCACTAACTGTAACAGCTAAACAGCCTCTGTTTTATTGTTTTCATTTCGACAGATACTTTAGATCTTTTTTTATCCTAATTTTTTTCATGTTCCTTCACTAAATACTTAAATATTTTAAAATATTTTGTTTTAATTTTTTTCAAGGGTTTAGTTAGGGTTTGTTATTGTTTATGAATTGTTATGATTTATGATTAATAAAAAGATTTATGTTAAAAGTTATATAAACACAAAAAACTGGTAGCTATTTTGAAATAAAAACTTTCAAAAAATTATATTTATGCCTACTATTAGGAAATATGTGTTGGTCTATGAGAAACGGTAATCATACATCGACGTCGTTTTGACGGATGGACTTTTTACGAAGAGTTTTAGAGTTTATTTGCAAAAAACATTTTTTTTACATAACAATACTACAAAAGTGAACAAAATATTTAAAAAAATTGGATTTGGAAAAATTTCTTAATGTAAATATTTATTAATGTTTTTAATCTTTTTATCAAAGCATATTTTCATTATAAAAATTAAAAAATAGATAAATACATCAATTGTATCATAAAACATGTGTTTCAAATAATTAATTTATGAACTATTATGAGTCAGTGGACATGTGTGAATTTACAGAATGTGAAATTTCTCAGTCATAAATATTCCTATAGATATGTAGTTATTTCCCCATTATGCACATTTGTAAATTTTCTAAAATTTGTTAGTAATTTTTCGAATAAAATCTCAAAAAATAATAAAAATTAAAATGTTTTCCAAAAAATAAATTGTTAATCTTTTATTAAGTCACTTGAAACGCATTCTTTAGTTTTCGATTCAATATATTAAAACTTCAGTATTATGTTGTCTCTATAAGTCAAACAGCTGTAATCATCTTTCACATTATCATAATCATTGAATAAATTAATTATAACATGCATATCTTTAATAAATTTTAGAAAAATTAGGAAAACTTTTATATGTGAAGTACAAAATCTTAAAAAAAAAAACATCGCGTAATCATACATTGGATTCCTTTTGACGGACACTATTTCAATACAAACAAAATGACAATGACTATAAACAAAATAAATACGTCTTATGTGTTATAACAACAAATAAATTAGATAACAGAAATCTCACATCAAGCAGGTACCGACAAGTTGTAGTATTGGAGCAGGTAGAGAAGTTCGTTCGTCGTTTTGACGTGTACGTATGATTCTAGGGTTATCATGGCTACATTTAAGCTCCGGATCACTTCCCCCGTTCCCCACTCGCATCATAAAGTATGATGATAAGATAAAGTATGAAAATTAATGATGTAGGTGGCGTTTGTTGTGGGCAATCAGTCTGAAAAATGGACGCTATAAGAAAACCTAAATTATACCTATTATACTGATTTAAATGTAAAAATTTATTTACATATGATGTACAGACAAATATATTCTTCAAACAAAAAAAAAAAAATCAGTGCATACAACATATGGTTGCTCTTGCTCAAATAATGTATTTTTTTTCCAAGTGACTATTTTAGCTTCATTAAGTGGTGGATATTAGCCTATTTCAATATCAAAATAATACATAATAAGAGGCTTCTGTGTGTATACAGCATATATAAAGATTTACCTTAATAAATTTACATATTATGAAGATGTGTAGTATCACGACCACAAGAGTGAAGCAGCAGTTTGTGAAAGTACTTAGCATTGTAAATTATGTTCCACATACATATTTTTCTTAAGATTGATTAAAATTTTATAAGTATAGCACCGTTACGTGTGTGTATACTTGAGTAAAATATTACAGTGAAACATATTCATGATCGTGTTTACTATACTTTGAACGATTACAGCCATTTTAATAATTAGGCTGCGTATCAGTAGAAAAAATACTTTAACCCTAGAATCATACGTACACGTCAAAACGACGAACGAATTTCTCTACCTGCTCCAATACTACAACTTGTCGGTACCTGCTTGATGTGAGATTTCTGTTATCTAATTTATTTTTTGTTATAACACATAAGACGTATTTATTTTGTTTATAGTCATTGTCGTTTTGTTTGTATTGAAATAGTGTCTGTCAAAAGGACGTCGATGTACGATTACGCGATGTTTTTTTTTAAAGATTTTGTACTTCACATATAAAAGTTTTCCTAATTTTTCTAAAATTTATTAAAGATATGCATGTTATAATTAATTTATTCAATTATTATGATAATGTGAAAGATTATTACAGCTATTTGACTTATAGAGAAGACATAATACTGAAGTTTTAATATATTGAATCGAAAACTAAAGAATGCGTTTCAAGTGACTTAATAAAAGGTTAACAATTTATTTTGTGGAAAATATTTTAATTTTTGTTTTTTTTTTTTTGAGATTTTATTCGAAAAATTTCTAACAAATTTTAGAAAATTTACAAATGTGCATAATGGGGAAATAACTACATATCTATAGGAATATTTATGACTGAGAAATTTCACATTCTGTAAATTCACACATGTCCACTGACTCATAATAGTTCATAAATTAATTATTTGAAACACATGTTTTATGATACAATTGATGTATTTATCTATTTTTTAATTTTTATAATGAAAATATGCTTTGATAAAAAGATTAAAAAAATTAATAAATATTTACATTAAGAAATTTTTCCAAATCCAATTTTTTTAAATATTTTGTTCACTTTTGTAGTATTGTTATGTAAAAAAAATGTTTTTTGCAAATAAACTCTAAAACTCTTCGTAAAAAGTCCATCCGTCAAAACGACGTCGATGTATGATTACCGTTTCTCATAGACCAACGTATGATTCTAGGGTTAACAAAAAGTTTATTTTTTTTAAGGTGTTAAATTTTTGGTTATCTCTCTAAAAAGAAATCATTTAAAAAAGTTGAAAATCCTCTCGACAGCGACTAGCTATTATCATAATAAATAAGTAGTATAAATTTGGTGTTGATCGGATTGATAGATTTTTAGTGATCGTGTCTACCGTAAAGGTAACAAGTTTCTCTCTTTCATATTCGATGTTGAATGTTTGAAAATCTATACACAACTGCTTCAAAGTTTCAAAGCCTCACATTTCAAACAATGCAATAGAGCGGCGAAAGTCCACGTATCGGTTATATTATATGATACCGAGGGGTAGCTGTATGATTAAGCGACAACTGCGCAGGAGCAACCGTGAGCTCTATACTCGAGGTTATGTGTTATAAATAGCTATAACTTCGGATCTAATACACCGATCGTTACGAAATTTGGTGAGAGTGTTCTTGAGATAATGTGCTTAAAGAATATGCAATAAAAAATAATAATAAAAATTTCCGACCATCACAACCGTAGGTATATAACCCCTTAAAGCTTCTATATCTTCCAGATAAGAATACATACATGGTTCAGGGGTTGCTGTGGATGTCCATTTAAAAATCTTTTTGCACGGATTTTAATTGATCAGTTTCACTGTACATTGTGTATAAGATATTTTCTCGAATTCAAATGAAATTAATTTAAATCCGAGTGGCTTCTTTAATGTATGCATGTACGTGCCTGCACTCTATAGTGTACGCCGCACACCAGCAGTTATCCACGAATACTTTATTAAAGCGTGGCCAAAAATTCACTGATGTTTTAGCGTTAATGAACATTTTGAAGAAGTTGTATAATTTATTGAAGTAACAAACATAATACATATTATGAAAATTATTATTGATATTTGATTTTTTTTAAATAAATTTTGAAAATTGAATTAAGTTTTAAGTGATGCGGTCTAATTTATTTATTATTGCATATTTTCATAATTAATTATTATTATTCATTTTCAATTCGAAGCCGTACGTACACTCCACTGTCAAAATTTTATTTTTAGAACATGTTTGTTTTGATTAATTGCAATTTTTGACGTAATTCTTTGAATGAATGCATAAGTAGTTAGTATGGGCACTTATATTTTAGACGAAATTTCCGTTTGTATTCAGATTATTTTTGTGAAAAAAATAAATATCACTGTTGCAGCAACTTTTAAAACAGCGAATTTTCGGTTACAAGAATTAATTTCTCTCGAAAACCCTCTTACACTTGAATTTTGGTAAGTTTAGTAAAAAATTTATTTTTTTGAGGTTCCGGCGTATCCGAAAGCTTGAGAGAATTGTCAACGTTTCCACCAAATTTCCTCCTAATAATTAGATGTTTCTTTCGAAAAGTATCTTGCGAATACGTATAGGTGTTAGCTCAATTTTCGTTCGAAAATTTCCTAACAAAAATTAAAAAGGAATTATTTTTATTCACGTATTTCATTATTTGTAGACTTAAATAGTTATGTGGAGAAAATATTTTTACACTAGCGGAAATAATTAAAGGATCAAAAAAAGAATTCCAAATTTTTAGCGATTTTTCGAATGGCTGTATCTTCGTGAAAAATGGTCGTATCGGAGTCGCAAGCAAAAAGCAATTTAAAGCTGGAAGTTTCTAGTTTCGAGATCTTGCGATAAAAAAATTTTCAAAGCAACGTGTGTGGCGCAATCCTAATAAATACACTGAAAAAAAAATTTTCGAAATTTTTTCGGTTTTTTTTTTTGGGTCCACGGACTTGGGAAAAATTTTTCCGACTTAATCATCACATGGACCGGATAACTTGTTCATTCAGCTTTAATTTCCTTTTTTATAGACTTTTATACGACCACTTCTCGCTGAGATATCGGACTTTGAATGGAAAAGGATCATTTCGTCTGTGACCATCGATATCTCGGCAACCAATGATCACACAGAAAATTGAGCGGGTGTTTTAAAAACTCGAATAAATTCTCTACAAGGATTAGCCATTATTTTTTCAGAAAAAATTTTTTTTGCATACTTTACATGAATTTGAAAAATCAAGAAAAAAAGAGCTTTTGGTGGCTCTTTGGAAAATCAAGCGCTGAATTAAAAACTTCGAGAAAACCACTAATGTTAAGTGTGCCTTTTACAGTTCAATATACCCACAAAAACACCACCGAGTTTCAGTTTAATCCATCCAGCCGTTTTTGTGTTTCATTCGATTGAATTTTTGAAAAAATTACTGGATCATTTTTTTGATCGTAAACTTTCATAATCTTCAACAAATTGAAAAAAAAAAATTTTTCTCAGCTTTTTTCACATTTTTATGTTCCGAACTACCTTCGTGTAAGTTCGGAACATTATAAGATTGGTGAGTAACCGAAAATTTGAGAGAAGTGGTAAATCAGAGAACAAACAAATGGTAAATAATAATAGAGTTTTACATTCATAAATTGAATATACGCAAGGGGACTATGTATTGTATGTATTTCATGTACCTGTGAATTCTATGGTTTGGTGGCCAATGCACAATCAAGTTTACTTGATTGTACACAAAACTGCAATAAAAAAAAAATTTCTCTTTCTATTTCTATTTTATAGAAGCGTGTATATATTTATCTCTTTCTTTCGCTGTTTTTTCTTAAAATTATTAATAATGGAACAGATTCTAAAAATTGTTATCTTTGTCTAATAACTTATTTTAATACACAGAGAGCCATCTTTACGTATTTGTGATAATTACATACTTGCCGACCAGTCCACATAATTCATAGAAAAAATTATATACATATAGAATCCTATCAAAAATAGGGCCATATTTAGAGATGTGCACTGGTCTCGTGACGAGTAATTTTACCCACTTTTGACCGTCACAAAACGGTTTTGTGACCGATATAGTTATGACAAGACTGTCACAATTACCGCCATCTGGGAGAATACATTTAAATTAATGAATATTTTAGCGGGAAATTTGCATGCTTTAGCGGGAAATTACTGTAACATAGTGTCATTCGTCTTATGTTTATTTACTGTATATTGTGTTCATGAACATGTAATAAATCGAAATACTATTTCATTTTTTAATAAATAAATAAAAATATTTTATGATCTCAAAAATATCTAAAAATGAATAAAAAGATCTTCGTTTTATTATAATATATATGTTATAATGTAAATCATATATTTAAGATATTGAAATAATAATTAGCCAAATTATTTTTACAAACTATTATATTTTTCAAAAAAAAATCCGGTAAGTACATGCACTTAAAAACATTGATTTATTTCAGTAAATTATATAAGCATACTGGGATCAGACTTTACTATCAAGATCATAAAATAACGAAAAAAAACCTAGAAAAATTGTTATAACTTAACTAGGTAATCAATTTTCTGGAAAAAAAACCGTCACAAAACGTCTTAGGCTGCCTTTACACGATCAGTAATACTGTCAGTATTTACTGATAAAAATAATGAATCATTATTTTTATTACTTCAGTATGTTTATGATACCGTACACTATCATTATTTTCTTCTGTATTTTAAAACAAACTGTCAAATTTAATTTTTCGGAATTTTTAAATTAATTAAATTTTGGAATTGTTATTATTATGGAAGAAGCGTGTTTAGCTATAGTACTAGCGTTTGCAACTCAAAACAAGAAAACAAAGAAAAAAAAAAACGTTATGTTCGATCCGATCTGTTCGATTTTGTTTTTCTAGCTAGCCATACATATACGCATGTATACATATACAATGTACATACCACAGAATAATGTACATACGGTACATTTCGTACATATTGTACATACTGCCGTACATACTAATCAATAATAATATGGATAATATGTACAAGCCTACTTTTCCATGATGTACATATACGATCTACAATCGATTTGTATTTATCTCGGCTGGTACCGCTGGTACATATCGTACATATACCTACGAGAAATATATTTTAACGGTTTTAACTGTCATTAATGTTAACTGTCACAAATGTCATTAATGTTAATTTTTAATGCCATTTTAAGGCTAAAATATTTCCCTGCTGTTTGGAAATTAGCTCAAATCATCTTAATACAAAAGCCGGGGAAGCCAGTAAATGAGGTGACGTCGTACAGACCAATCAGTTTACTCCCCGTTTTATCCAAAATGTTCGAAAAGTTATTTCTCAGAAGACTGCATCGAGTCCTCGATGACCTTAAAATTATTCCAGATCATCAGTTTGGTTTTCGCGCAAAACATTCAACCGTCGAACAAGTTCATCGTGTAGTCAATACGATCAACCGCTCTTTTCAAGAAAAAAAATATTGTACAGCAGCTTTTCTCGACGTGAGTCAAGCATTTGACAAAGTGTGGCATACTGGCTTATTGTATAAATTAAGGAAAAATATTCCTGAATCATTCTACTTAATACTGAAATCTTATTTGTCAGATCGTTACTTTCATGTAAAGTTTCAGAGTGAAATATCAGAAATGTTTCCAGTCCGTTCCGGTGTACCACAAGGTAGTGTTCTAGGGCCTATTCTTTATCTTATATATACTGCAGATCTGCCGGTTGATGAAGAAATACTACTGCAACATGAATCTCGATGTAACAAAATATTCCCAGATAAACGTAAAATTAAGATTTTCATCATTGACCATGTCCTTAAATCCTTATTTTCCTACATTTTAGAGCAATATAAGTTTTATTATTTATTTATGTTACTTATCACGTACATTCCCACGGTATATATCACGTCTTTCAATAACGCGAGAAATTCTTCCAGGACAAAAATACTTTGCTAAGTAACCTTTTCACTTAATCCTGACCATTCTATCATTCTTTTATGGATTTTTGTTAATTTTTTCATTAAAAAATGACAATTTAGTGTAAGATGTAATATTCTTTATCCATATTTCAAGAGTTATTTTCTAATTTATTATCCTGTTGGTTACCCTTTATGACAAATTAAATGTGAAATAGTTGTTCACTTATTATTTAAGAGGTTTAAGGACTTTCTGTAGGAATTTATTTTATTAGCATACATCAATAACAATTGCTTGAACTCCATTAAAATTTTTCTAATTTTTCGGCAAATTAATCAAAAATTTGACCTTAAGGATTATTAAATTTTATGTTTATTTAAAATAAAGGTACATACCTACGTAAATATACTTCTAAATTTGAAAATCAAGTAATTAATTTTTCAAACATATAAAAATATTTATCAAATTTTATGGTGTACGAATACGAATGTGGCGTTGGACATGTTGATACAAATTGCATGCATAACATTTTTCTTGAGAATTTTTTTTTAAAAACTATTAATGAAATTTTTTTAGCTTGTATAGGAAGTAGAAGATCCAAATATTAATATTATAAACAAAAAATTTCAAATTTGTGGGAAATTATGAAAATTCACTTGGTTTAAATTTTGTCATATGAGAAAATATGCTGCTGTACGAATACGAGTGTGGCTGACTGTACATAATTAGCTTTAATAAAAACAAGTCGTCAAGTGCAAGTTGTACTTGCGCTAACAGTGTTTCGTACAATCAGTTGTTTCATCAGTGTTCCGTACAATCAGGAATTTTTTATAACGGGATATGAAGGTGGATAAAATATTTTTCCTAATAAATAAATCTTATTCCTAAAGTATAACTTATTTTTTGATTTCAGAACGATCGTGTTCGTATGTGTCACATCGTGAACGTATGTGTCCGGACTGTTATATTTTAACCCTAGAATCATACGTTGGTCTACGAGAAACGTTAATCATACATCGACATCGTTTTGACGGATGGACTTTTTACGGAGAGTTTTAGAGTTTATTTGCAAAAAACATTTTTTTTGACATAATAATACTACAAAAGGGAACAAAATATTTAAAAAAATTGGATTTGGAAAAATTTCTTAATGTAAATATTTATTAATTTTTTTAATCTTTTTATCAAAGTATATTTTCATTATAAAAATTAAAAAATAGATAAATACATCAATTGTAATAATTAATTTATGAACTATTATGAGTCAGTGGACATGTGTGACTTTACAGAATGTGAAATTTCTCAGTCATAAATATTCCTATAGATATGTAGTTATTTCCCTATTAGGCACATTTGTAAATTTTCTAAAATTTGTTAGTAATTTTTCGAATAAGATCTCAAAAAATAATAAAAATTAAAATATTTTCCACAAAATAAACTGTTAATCTTTTATTAAGTCATTCGAAATACATTCTGTAGTTTTCGATTCAATATATTAAAACTTCAGTATTATGTCGTCTCTATAAGTCAAACAGCTGTAATCAACTTTCACATTATCATAATCATTGAATAAATTAATTATAACATCCATATCTTTAATAAGTTTTAAAAAAATTAGGAAAACTTTTATACGTAGTGTACAAAATCTTCAAAAAAAGCATACGTTAATCATACATCGACGTCCTTTTGACGGACACTATTTCAATACAAACAGAACGACAATGACTATAAACAAAATAAATATATGTGGTGTGTTATAATAACAAATAAGTTAGATAACAGAAATCTTACAGCAAACAAGTAACAACAAGTCGTAGTATTGGAGCAGGTAGAGAAGTTCGTACGTCGTTTTGACGTGTACGTATGATTCTAGGGTTAAGAAGTTTTAGTTATGACCACTGATTGTGAGGAACATTACTTAGTGCGTGTCAAACACGCACTTGACGAATTTTTTATCAATAACGTTCGGTATTTAAATTTATAAAAAAAAGAAAATTTCTTAGAAAGTTTTCAAAAAAATTTTTTTATAAAATTTTTCAAAAAAAATTTTGAAAAATTTTTTCGGAAAATTCTTAAAAAAAAAATTTTTTTTGAAAATTTTCTATGTTATATTTTATCGTTATATGGAGTTTACACTGTAAATTGTAAAATTAAAACAATTCAAATTGAGATGAAATGTATTTCGTTGTATTTATATTATTTTAAAGCTATAGAGTCTTTTGATACAGATTATTTTGTGATAAATAGACAATAATTCTGGTTATTAATTCTGCAGGTTCTAATCTAATCGTATTTAATTTTGAACTTAGTTTGGAAATGTGAAATTCAGAGTACTTTATTTATGTCTTTACATGAAAGAAAAAATTCCCAAAAAACACCTTATTTTCAGGTCGTAAGATGAGAGCCGCCCCGCCCCCTTAACTGATTTTACTATATATATTATATTTTACGAATCTAATTTCCATAATATGCGATTCTTCTATTGTGATGTAAATTTAAAGCAATTCAGAGAGTGAAGCGACGGCAACAGGCAGAAGTGAGGACACGATGCGAGAAGAGGCAACAGCAGCGCCGTTGATTTTCTCTATTTGTTCGTGTGAACAAAACAAGAAAATCTCAGAATAGACTTTAATCATAATAATACAACATACAATAATATACCTAACTGCTGGTGTGTTGTAAACTCTTTACTATAACTTAAATAATGTTAATAGAAGCTTTTAAATGCTATTAAAACTTGTTAAGAATTTAATAAAAAAAGCTATTTCAACTTAGTTTTGATATTATCGTATATACAGTATACACACACATATACATATAGGGGAGACTGGGGTAAAGTCGCCACTCTAAGACAAAATGTTGTTTAGTTTATTTGTTTGAAAAGAAGTATATAAGGTACCTAAGGCAATTAAGGCCCACCTAAGCAAAATATGCTTATTATTTATATATCTTATAAAATATCAAAAATATAGTATTTAATTATAAAAATTTACTTATTTTTTGATAAAAATTCCTAAAAAAATTAATGAATTTGTAATTATACAAGTCAAAAATTTGATTCTAAAAAGTGTCTGCAATTGGGCCTTATTTCCGACTGGTGTAGAAAATAAGGCCCACCTATTATAACTGCCTGAAATAGTACATTTATTATTTTTTTTAAAATTAATTGGGGGATTTTAATTACTTCAAGAATAACTTGAACTTGAAAATACTTTAAGAATAACTTGAACTTATATATCAAAATATTTTGTTATTTTTACACATTCAAAAAAGTTTCGAAAATCCTTGAATCCCGCTTGACTGCGTGACTGTTATTGAAAACAACAATAAAAAAAATTACCTAAGTCATTATTTTTAATTTTTAATTTTTTTATCATATTTTTCGAATAAGTGAAGTACTAGGTGTTTGAATATATTAAGTTGAAATAAATAAATATTAAATCTAAGAGTTCTTCTTAGAATTCAGAATCTCCTTGCAACCTCTCTTTGATTGCCATGTCGAGTGACATAGCTTAAGGCTGATGCCAGTGCTTCCTCAGACCACAACGCTCTCTTCTTTTTATCAGCCATATTTCCAAACACTAAGGAATAAAAATAAAAATTCGACCAAACCAACTAAAACTGACCTGGCATCATTAAACAAATGCAACAAATAAATCAAAGTTAGATGTACTTAGTTTTTTGTCCTTTTTCCTTTCTGTTATTTTTATATTAGTGTAACTATAGTAATTTAAGGTTGTGCGTCTAATTTTGCTTCATTTGTTAATGACTTCAGACCTGTTTTAATTGATTTGACTTTGTAGTGTTTGATTTTAATTGTGTTGGTAATAAAGCCCAAACAAAATTTTCATGGGCCTTATTATCAACATGTCAATATTTATGCTTATATACATTTTATATAAATACTTTAGAAATAAACTAAATTAATTGATGTAAAACTTAAAGAATATTAATTTTTTTCAATTTTGATAACAATTTGAAAGAAACATACCTTTAAAAATCATTAATATAACACTCACAATGTGCACAATTTTTATATCAACGAACGAAAATGTAACCTCTAAATTTGTTTGTTAGAATATGACATGAGTTTGTTATTCTGAGTAGCTCAACTTTTGTATCTGGTTTTGAAATGATTGAAAGTTCATTTTAAACTTGTTGATAAGTTAGAGAACTTTTCTTGGTAAGAAATATAGCTAATGGGCCTTATTACCCGCTGGGCCTTAAATGCCTTAGGTACCTTAGATTAATAAGTATTTAGCATATAGTTACTTTAGTGCAGAACCAATAACCATCAATATATCAGCAATATCTTGAAAGGTATTTTTGCAATTTTTGTTTTTCGCAACATATGCAAAATGACCACTTTACCCCACTATGTTGGGTAAAGTGGTCAGGCGTACCCATTTTAATCCAAAAAGAAATTTTGAAGTAATAAACATGTGTACATACAAAATCAAACTATGTTTATATCATTAATTATTATATACGAGAGTGAATCAAAAAGTTCTTAGAATCGCATATTCATATAATATTTTTGGAGGTAATTTGATATTAATTTTGAAGAGCGTCCTTGCCATAATATTTATGCAAAGTTTCAATCGATTTAATCGTATTATTTTAAAGTTATGAATTATTTTGTGTAAATACGTAGTTATCAAAAACGCTCCTGCTCATCGGTCAAAAGTTGTGCTTCAAGCAATTCGCAGCGCTGGATTCGAAATATTGGACCAGCCACTATATTCTCTGGACTTACTTACTTACTAATTCCCGAAATTATGGGAACATATCGGGGGGAAGAAAGTTGACGATGATGGTTTTGCGGTTATGGTTGCCGTAGAAGAGTTTTTTGAGAGTAAAGGAAATGATTTTTTTTAAAGAAGGAAGATATTCTAAATATATAGAATTCTAAATATATAGAATTGGAAGGAAATGAGGTAAAAAAATAAAATATTTTTGATTGAATTTTCATATATTTTTATAGTGATTCCAAGAACTTTTTGATTCGCTCTCGTATCAACGAACGGACGGACGAACGGACATTAAAGTCTCATCATAAGGGTTCCTTGTTCACATTTTTTCTCAGAACCCTAAAAACTGATTTCAGGCAATTCTTTTGTTTATAAAATATAAAGAACTAAATAAAAGTTCTGAATTTAATATAATACGTTAAAATATTTTAAGAATTCAACTTGAGTAGCGATCGGAAACACTGACCACTTTGCCCCATTATAACTCTGGCCACTTTACCCGGTTAGACGCCATTTCGGCAAACAACAATTAATTTCAAGAAATAATTTCCTGATTCATCGAGAACTATATTATTTTAAAGATAAATAGATACAGTTTTCAGCTATCCCAATTAAAACTTTGTTTTCGTAATTAATAAAAAAATAATTAGAATGCAACTTAAAACTTACTTTACATCAACACTCGTAAATTCAGAAAATTCGTTATAATTCATACAATCTAGGGAACTGATCATTGTCGTTTTAATAGAATACTAATGGCTTGTCTAGAAGCTAGTATTCAGCTTCGCCACAAGAATGGAGTAGTTTCCGATGAGTAAAGACCAATGGCCACTTTACCTCCACTGGCCACTTTACCCCAGTCTCCCCTACATATGTTTGGGGCATTGTTTGAGGAGTAATATTTTAAAGCATATTTTGTCAACCACTTGAATCTTACGTAGCAGGTAACTTGACCCATAAGCAACATTATTATTAAGTTTACTTATCTTCCTAGGCACGTAAATAATCGCTCATCCTCAATTATTTTAATAAACTTTATTAATTTTTATTCATTTTGCTTCAATAAACTTTATTAATTTTAATCCTTTGAAAAAATCGGTTTATCGACCAACTACCTTATACAAAATAATACCCCTGTCGCAGCAGCCTGCACAACATAGTGAAATTCCGTTTACAAAAATTAATTTTTCTCGGAAGGGAGTTTACATAGAATATAAATAGTTCAATTCCTTTTTGATTTAAATAAAATTGAATATAAATTTTAAATCAAATTTTTAATCTATTTCTAATTTCATTAAATGTTTGTATAATATGTATAAAACGATCAAAACAAAATATATACTACTTTGTTTACTTGAACGTTACTACGCAAGATATGTTAAGGGGGACCACTAGTGTGACCGTCTGAAAAAAAGGTGATTCTTGGAAATTTTTTTAAAGAAAACTACTGTATGGAATGTTTTAATATTTTAAGGATATATTGGTTGATATGTAATAAATTCATGATAAAATTTTTGGACAAAAAAATTGAAAATTCAGTGAGTTATTCGCAATCTTCGAAAACTCCAAAAAAAAGCTCCCCCACTGCTGCAGTGATAGAGCGATCTTCACAGTGCCTGAAATCAAAAAAACCAAAAAGCCTATTAAACTAGAAGGTATTTTCCGTGCCATGAACCTCAATCGACAAAAAAAGTTGAAATTTTACAAAATAGCGGAGTTTTTAAAAAACGGTTTCAAATTTTGCCCGAAAATTTGATGATTTTTGGCCTGCAAAAATCACATCTTTTATTCGATCGGAAAACTGGAGGTTCGTGGTACGAAGAAACATATATAAAAGAAACTGCAATCGTCATACATTTCTCAATACCTTAAAGTTAATAATGAAAATCAGAATTCGCTCTTCAGATGGCTGTACCTCAAAAACTATTTGAGATGCACACTTGAAATTTTAATATGTTATTTTTAAAGGTATAGACTATCAAAACATGCAAAAAAAATTTTAAGAATTTTTTTTCAAAATGTCACACTAGTGGTCCCGCTTAAATTAAAACTTGATACATACATCATACATAAAACAATCGCAAACCCATTGAATAATGCTGTGATTTCATTGGTCAAAAAGGTATTGAGTAATGGTCATTCCTCCACACCTTTGAATAATGTTTAACTTTCTCAACAATTAACAGATACATCTATAATGAGTGTGTTCTTCAACAGGAGTAGAAAAACAATGTTTTTTTCCCCGAAAATCAGTTTACGTGCGATAATGGTTCAAAATCTTAATTAAAGTAGACAAAGGCGTTATTTTTAAAGACTTTAGAATGCTCGGATCCTTTGCGAATCAAACAGTGAATAAAGTATTCAAAATCATTTCAGTAGTTTTTGAGTATTTTTTGATTAGTATAGGCTAAGTATGCTTTAAACAGTTACTCCTCACATTCTAGGTTGTACGATTCATGTACCTATTTGGCATTACATATGAATTTCAAATTTTACATTTGTAAAATTTTCATATATTCAAATTGAGGAAATTAAAATTATTTTATTACATAATAGCTTTATCATGATTAAAATAAAATGAAAAATTTACAGTGAAATCTATCTAAATAATCCATATCGTATGATTTCAAATATTTGCGGTAGTAACTATAATCGGCGGACAAAATGCGTAAACAAAAATTATGGCCTGTCAAATCAATCCTGAGTTTTCTTACAGTTTAATAAGTTTTTTTCTTTTTATAAAAAACGGAACAAAAATATACCTACCTATAATTATATTTTTATATAGATCATTGAATTTGTGTTTTAGTAAACTTTTCTTTGATACCCTACTCAATACTGTTAGGGAAAAATTTTGTCCCACTTTTTTGTTTATCCAATGAAATTAACCACTATAGAATCGAAATTTAACTTCACATCTATAATCGGGCCATCACACTCTGTCTTTGTGCTAAATTTTAAATTTTTGCGTCAAATGGTTGGAAAGAAAATCACCTAGGTGACAGATGGACAGAGACCAAAGTGATCCTATAAGTGTTCCGTTTTGTCAATTTTGGTACGGAACACTAAAAATGAGATTGCTAACAATTTGCCAAAATTTCGGAAGTTATATGGTAGCTTTAGTGAAAAGTAGTATCATAATGGGTGAAGGAAAACTTGAGATTCCACACAGATTGTCGTACAACAAGTGGTTTTTATCGAAAAAAAAAAATTATGTTATTGTTACGGGACCTTGATCTTCTCTCTAGTAATATGTAATTGTTTAATTTTTAAACAGAATCACAAAAAAACAAATCTTTGCCAGAGTTATTAAGTCGTGTACTGTTCCACTTGTACTTGGGTGGTACACGTCATTCAATTCGCTCTCTTATGGAACTTATGCTGGATGGGCTTTTAAAGATGTAACTCGACACTTAAAGTTATTTAGATTTGCTGCCAGTCAGTTCGTAAGTAGAGATTGTGTGCTTTTAAAAAAATCTATGTTGTATATTCCTTATATATACAAATAGTTTTATATGTTTGAAACAGAATTTTTAGGTTGATTTTTAAGTTTATCTATATATACTTACCGTGTTTGCGGGTTACTTGAGCCCAGATTTGCAAATCATCTGATAATTTCAAAAATTGAGCGTAACTGTTATACTTATTTGGGATAGGAAATTCAGTATATTAATCTATATATGACTACGGTTAATTTATTATATAATAAGGAGCTTTTTCTTATGGCTCATAAATTTTATAGCTTTTTAGATTTTGGGCTCAAGTTAACCTCAAGATCGGGTTACTTGAGCCCAAACCTAAATTTCCAGGTGATTTTCATTTGAAAACAGTTTGAGACCATGTAGGATGTTGGTTAATAATTAAAACATTGTACAAACATATAAGGAACTTTACTTATTCAATACTCTTATCGCAGCATCCTGCATAACGTAGCGAATTTCCGTTTACAAAAATTAGTTTTTTTCGGAAACTAGTTGAAATAGAATAATAGTTTAAAGACCTTTTTTGTGTGATTTTTTCTCCTCGTTCCAACAGTGTAAAAATGTTTGAATAAGGAGAAATTTTGGAAAAAAGTTAATTTTTTTCATGAAAATTTCCAAAAATAACATGTTTTGGGCATCGGATGTGCCTGGTTAACGAACTTGTCCAACGGTTTAGGATTTTTAGGAATTTCTGCTATAGTCTTGCACCATTTTATACCAAAGTTATAATGGGCTCAAGTTACCCTAATTTTAAGGTTATTTTACTGATTTATCAAAACCTTAATTTAAAAAATTAACGGAATGGTTGGCAGATGAACATATCTGAATTTAGTTTAGTAATGAACAAAGTAATAAAATTATACACTTAACTTCCTTTGTAGACTACCACAATTACTTTTACAGTCAAAAGTTAGCAACGTAACAAAACATCAATTTCAAACAGAGAGTAAACAAGACGTGCCTCACCTCTAGTGTCAATTTTCAGAACTACCTAAACTTAAACACCGTAAACCTACTGCTGTTACCTACTAGCTAAACATCTAACTTACTTCTACTACTGACTAATATAAGCACAAAACAGAAAATAATACTTTTTCCGTTTTGGGCTCAAGTTACACCACAGGGCTCAAGTAACCCGCAATTACGGTACCTATAATAGAATTTGGAAAAAATTTTATGAAAAGCACACAGGCAAGGTTACTTAACGGATTTCGACAAGTGAGGTGTCTATTAATGGAGGTTTATCTTAGAGGTGGCACAACGGAGCCCGAATTTTTTTTAGAGAAATTTTCGTTTCATCTCATTAGAAATGAATAAAAAATTGATATCCGATAATTGTACTATTATCATTTAAATAGAAGTAAGATAGTGATTTTTGCTACTCCTGTTGAAGAACACACTTCATTAAGGCATTATTCAAAGATGTGAAGAAATGATCATTACTCAATACCTTTAGATCAATGAAATGACCGTATTAACCATTATTCAATGGGCTAGCATTTGTTTTATGGAAAATAAATCTATCAAGTTTTAACTTCATATACCGTGTGAGTTTTTTGAGAGTTGCCATTTTGATTACAGCCAAATCGTTGATTTCATTGAAAAAGTATTCAACTAAGAGTTTGTAGATATCGACGGGGGCAACCGATTGCCATTGTTAGGAGCTTTATAGCTCTTATGGTTTTCGAGCTATGATACAAACTTATAGATTTGCGTATGTACTTGAGGCTACTTCAACCGATAGTGGTTACATTTCTTCTACATTCAAGAAAAGAACTTTTTCCAGTACCATTTCTATCATGCAAATTTGCCTGAAATAAAAATTGCAACTCTCAAAAAACTCACATGGTATGTTGCGTAGTAACGTGCAAGTAAACAGAGCAATCTATAATTTATTTTGACTGTTTCCATCGATACATATATACGAATATTTAATGAAACCAGAGAAACATTAAAAATTATATTCTTTTAATTTAAAGTTTATAATTATTCAATTTTATTTAAATCAAAAGGGGGCAAATCGTAGAAATATTATAGTATTCTACTCGCTTGCAATGGCTATTACTCACTCAGATGCGAGTGACGACACTCGTCCCGTAAACTCGGCTCGTGTTGCAATTTCATCTTCGTGAGTAATAGCTATTATTACCAGCTCATTGAATAATATTCTATTATACAGAATTTCGGAATATCTTATTTGAAAGTAACGTCAACAGGTCAACATTATTTTTCAAAACTCTGGGGACCCAAACTAAACAGACAGACGGACCTCGGTAAAATATTGTGAAAATTAAGTATGCGGTTGAAATATGAATATTATTTACTACTTTTAGAAACTAAATTTGTACAGAATTTCAGAGTATCAAAAAAAAAGTGGAGTAAGATCAAAATTGTTTCCCAGAACTAGCAGATAGGACGTTAAACTGCTGAATAGTTCTTGACAAATTTTATCTTAGATACTGTTGGGATTCCAAAAAAATAGTTGATAATATGATTAAAATTGTTCGCCAGCGCCTCGGTTGCCCAAGAAAGGCCTAAAATTGAAGTATACTTTCTATTGAAATATGAATAGGATTACTTTCGAGAAGGAATATTGTTCGGGCGGGAAAATAGCACCATTTCGCTAGGTATTTGGAGAATGCGTTAACTTTCTGAAAACAGACGGATGTGGCATTGATGATATGGTACTTCCATTTCGGGACTTGGAGTAAAAACCGGGAACAGGATTAAAATTGATAAATCGGATGGGAGTGAGATTGATTGTAAGCAGGATTTGACAATTTTTCTCGGGACTGGAAGCCGAACAGACAAAAACTTTGGAATCAAAAAATATATATGGATTTTCTAATCATCTATATACGGTATTGTTTATAATAAACAAATAAATACATAAGTGTACCATATACACATAGTTAATAAGCTGATGGCTACTATGCATAATACTAATGTTAAGATATACAAGAAAGAACATTAGAAGAAGTGGCAGAAGTTGTAGTTATCTTTAAAAGGCAAATTATGTTTTTTAATATATTTTAATTGTTCGTAATTTTATATTATAATTGTTTACATTATAATTTTTGAGCACAAACATATGTTTGACATAAGTTTACATTTAATAAAACAACATACTATATACAAAATTTCATTAATTTATTATGTATTAATTTGTAACGAAGTGATACACTTTAAAAAAGATTTGTTGAAATTATTATTAATTAATGATCTAAATTGAATCGTTTGTTGATGACCAAAAAAACGAAATTTTTTCCAAGTGGTAAGTAAAGTGAATTGTTTGAACGGGCGAGTCTACCTTATGACATTAAAAACCTTATAATTTTAGGTAGATAAAAAAAAGTAATTTTTACAAAACTTAAAATTTTTGTATCTTTCGATTGTGTCTTGTGAAATTATACAGGGTGTAAAACAAATAACTCTCGTCCTTTTGTGGGGTGACTCATAGCACCCTGTAGACACTAAAACCGCAGAAATTTTTTCGGAATTAACAGTTATTATATATATATATATATATATATATATATATATATATATATATATATATATATATATATATATATACAGGGAAATAACTCTTATCCTTTTGAGGGGTAACGCGACTGTTAATTCCGAAAAAATTCCTGCGGTTTTAGTGTATACAGGGTGCTATGAGTCACCCCACAAAAGGACGAAAGTTATTTGTTTTACACCCTGTATATATTTGTTGAGCTGTATTTCTATGTATACAGTCTAGCGTAGGGCAGTGGCGGACTTACCCTAAGTGCCGCTCTAGGCTCAGTAAAAAATTCCGCCCCTGAAAAGCTAAAAAAAAATTTGCCGCCCCTAAAATCGGCCGCCCATCCTAAAAAGCGTAAGTGACGAGCAAAAAAAAAAAGAAAAAAAAGTAAAAAAAACCAAATTCTACATTTTGTCGCCTCTAAAATTTGCCGCCTCTAAAATCTGCCGCCCTTCTTAAAAAACGTAAGTGACGACCAACCAAAAAAAAAAATTCTACGTTTTGCCGCTCTTTTTACTTAAATTTGTCGCCCCTAAAATCTGCCGCCCTAGGCTGCAGCCTACTCAGCCTGCTGGTATATCCGCCACTGGCGTAGGGGTTTCCAAAGTGCGGCCCGTGTGCCAAATGTGGCTCGCGAACTTTAAAATGCGGCCCACGGTGCGCGATATCTACAATTTTTTCATAAAGAACCTATACACAAATCTGACTATATAAGGACTTTAGACTGTTTTGGTTAGATATTTTTGTAGTTTCCTAAGAAATATTGGTAAAGATGTGAAGGGATGAAGTTGAAAGAAGAATACAACAAATTATTTTAATGTGTTTGAATAATTTTTCTTTTATTTACAATTTGAAAAAGTGCAGACTCTCTATAAATTTTTTTTTTTTTTTTTTTTTTATATATAGTTATTGCACAAAATTTTAACCTTTATTTTTACTTACACAGTGAAATATCAGTTAACAAAATAACTTTTAAATTTATATTAAAATAAAATATTATTATAAATAACCGAATAATCGGTACACCACTGTACTTTTTGGTATTTTTATTAAAGTGTCCAATGTCTAATTAAGTAATTAAAATCTAATTGCACATAAACAAAACTAACAAATATATTTATGATCAACAAATTTATTTGTTAATTTTTTGTTGTTATACAACCATAAGGTGATAATTTTAATAAAAAATATTAAAAACAATCCTTTTTTTCTAAAAATAGTAGGGGAGAGGTGTACAAGTTATAACAAGGATCAATAAATCAAACTCTATGTTAGACTAACTAAAATTTTCTGTCAACTAGCAAAAACATGACAGCATAGCTGGTCTTCGAGTTAAATTGATTTTAGGCAACAAATTTGAGCTCTAAAAAACACTATTTATTTAAAAAAAAAATTCACCAAGTGCGTGCCGGACTCGCATTATCACAGTTACGTGGTCAATAGCTAATTTTTCACAATTTTTAGGATCAAATGTAGGAAATTTAATAGTACGTATCGACGGATTACTACTAGAACCATGTATGTCGATTTTTCACTGTTTTGAAATAATTAACCGAAACATTATTTTCAACCGGTTTGGAAAAGTTTTATTGCTTAGTTAATATTTGAATAAAAAATATTACATACTTATTTTGAGTGCAAGATGTATTCAAATAGTTTAAACAATTTTAATCAAAGGTAAATACATTCATCTTTTTCAACAATTTGTTTTTCGGAATTATTCCTGTTGGTGTTAATACCTACATAATATGGCAAGTAGTTATAATTCTACATTATACACATGACATGTATCTTGGATACGCATAACCAAATTTCTTGATGCATTGTTTTGACGCATCAAATGCAAAATTGAACTTCTGATTTTTCGTTGTGATGCGTCTGATGCGTTTTTGAACTTTTGACTCTGCCTCATGCAAGCAGTGATGCATTTTTGAAGTTAGCCCTTCAAAACAGTACACCATGCCTTAATTCCTTTAGTTTTGTTACAATTGTACCTTTAATGGTGTCAGCTGTAACATTACAAATTTGCTTGAAAAACATTTTGGAAACGTCTTTTTTTTTTAGTCTTTATTCCTAGGTAGTCAGAGAATTTTATTATTATTGACACACCTTTCCCCTACACTCCTACACCTTTCCCTAAAATTCAAAAAATAAAAAATCGATGACTTTATGATTTTTCACTAACACTGTTATTATTTATCTGTGAATTTGAATGTGATTCGATCGTCGGTATATCTTCTTCACTATTGTTTGACGCTAGTGGAGTCCCAATTGATAAGTCTGCACTATTTCCGGTTCCCGTACTTCCCACCGGTTGTAATAGACTAGAATTTGGATGATAACAATTAAAGTATGGGAATGATAGATGCACATTTGTCGCCGCTGCACTAGTGCCATACTGATAAAAATTTGTCAACACTGATTGTGACGAGAGTGAATTTTTACTATTTGATTTTGTCGGGGAAATTGTGGACGGGTCGTAAATTAATTGTTTATTTTGGAATTGATTTATTAACGCTGCTTCGGTTTTCATTATTTGTTCGTAGAGATTTTTTTGTGTTAAAAATTCCGTTTTTGGAATGGAGATCATGTCTTGATTGAAAAATATTTTCGGATGAATTTGACTATATTTTTGATGTAGATGGAAGAGGGGCATATCATCTTTCACTAATACTTTTACCGCCACTTTTCGTCCCGTTTGATTTAGAAGATTGTTTTCTTGCATTTGAAGTTGTTTTCGTTTGGTTTTGTAGCGGCGATTTTGATACCAAATTTTCACCTGTGTCTCGGTCAGTTTTAAACTGTGCGCTAAGTCGGCACGCTCGGGACCGCTTAGGTAGCGTTGTTGGTTAAAACGTCGTTCCAGTTCGTAGACTTGCGCATGCGTGAATGCGGCGCGTGAACGCTTTTTACGATTATTGTTGGTACTGTTAGTGGTTGTTGTTGTTGCTGAGGTTATTGTACCATTATTTTGTGACGTTTGATTATTTGTCGGGTCTGAGAGTGAATTTTGATGGTTCACCCTGTCTAGGTGCTGATGATGCGATAATTTGGAACTAAGATTAAGCGTGGGATGATGCGGGTGTGGAGTATGTCCGTTTGCGAATAAATTCTGCGATGCTGAGATAAAGAGCGGTGGTGATAGAGAACCTTCGTCGGTTTCTGAAACAAAAGAAAAATCGATGGATATTAAATATTCAAACACGGATCCATGCACAAAGAAAAGTGAAGTTTTTCTGGTGGATGAAGGTTTTCCAACTAGACTATACGGAGAGAAAATTCCTATAAAAATTACTGTGCTCATACTACAATCGACGTGTAACAGGCGAACATATCCAATTTTTGTACGGTAAAATTATAAAAATTACAATAATAGGATGAATGCGGGAGAGACGCCGCACATTTTGAAAACACTTGATAATTCTTAAAGTATGCATTCAATTGATTTGAAATTTGGTACACATTAAATGTAAACATTGTCCTTTAAAATTATTTATAAATAATTTTAAATTTTAAGTCATAAAGGATTCATAATTAACATTTTTGTAGAGCCTGCAAAGCGGGAGAGATGCCGCATCAAAGAAGGAGAGGCGCCGCATATTTCATATTAAAAATTTTGCATTTTATACACATCTCCATACATGATGCATGCCATATGTAACCATTTTTGGCACTTTATACATCTTAACCAGTCAATTTTCTTTTGTTTCTGAGTACTCTTCAAAACAGTCAATACACAGGCAATCATCATTATTTTCGTTATCTTCACCAATATGAGAGCTCTTTCTGATCCATTAATAGATCTTTTATATTTACGTGGCATAATTTACAGTCAAAAAAAAAAAAAATTTACATGCGGCATCTCTCCTTTTTGTTGGGGTAGATGCCGCATGTTGCTATAGCAAGCATAGTGCGGAATTCTAACCTAAAATTTTATACAGTAATTTTAAAATATACCTAAATTAATAACAAAACTCATTTTCATTAAAACAATGAAATATACATTCTTAAATTCTAATGAATTAAATGCTTGATAAAATATTATGTTAAAAAACTTACCTTTCAATAATAAAAAGTTGGATAATTACTAAACTGACGGACTAATCATAAATATTACCCTATACAGCTTAAATAAGTAACTTATTCTAAACATATAATCCATTAATAGCGCTATCTGTCAGTCAACTGACGAACTATGGCTACTGCGGCATCTCTCCCGACGCGGCGTCTCTCCCGCATTTACCCTATAACTATAATTTTTATAATTTTACCGTACAAAACTGAATATGTTCGCCTGTTACACATCGATTGTAGTATGAGCACATTTTATAGGAATTTTTTCTCCGTGATAGTATGTATTATTTCAGATATAAAAATTTCTTAATACCTATGTTTTGCATCAAAAAGTTTGAATCAACCAATGTGGGACCCCTTGCCAAAAACGTAAGTTGAGGGGCGCCAAAACGGTGAAAATGTTTAATTAATAATTTTGAAAGTGATGAGCAAAAAAAAAGGGCAATACTATCCGTTTCTGATAGGGGCCAGCTGAACGCAAATGTAGGGTCGGGTGAGCAAAAAAAAAAAAATGGTCAACGGTGTCCATTTCTAATAGGGGCCACCTGAACCCAAATGTAGTGTTCGATAAGCAAAAAAAAAAGGTCAACAGTGTCTATTTCTGATAGGGGTCAGCTGAACCCAAATATAGTGTTGACCCCTTTTTTTTGCTCATTACTTTTTTCTAGGGAAAAATTATTAAAATATCGCTGCGCCAAGATTTCTTATTTTACATTTTGCCGCGGAGGACGCCAACAGCAAAATTTGCCGGCCTCCTAATAACTCTAGGTCTGGCTCTGGACCCCCTTCTAATTTGGAAGATGATTTCGCCATGCCAATACTATAACGAGAGAGTATTAGTTGACCAATTTTAGTGAAGGTCATTTTCAGTTTCTCGAGGCTTCAAAACAAATTTCTGTCATAGTCCAGAGCTCAGGTTTTACCATAAGACGCGCTGTAGTAGGTGAATTTCCAAAATATTCCCATGACTTTTCTCAAAAAAATTTTGATTATTTTTATCCGTACAAGTTTAACTGTAATATACATACATAACTGTTATTTGAAAAACATGATTAATCTATTTTGGATGGTACTACGAATATTCCTAATATGACAGCAGAGTGACATGATGACGTAATAAATGACAATGCCTACTGCCAAGGCACTACTACCTTTACCATTTTATTATTTGACTTTTAATCACTTTTATTTAATATTATTAAAATAATATGTTATTATTTCGATATGTTTCCTTCTATCCATGTATTTATTATGTAATAGATATTTAATGGCTAAAAGCGTTTTCTTTTAAAAATATTAATCTGTACTTGGCGGTACCAACATTGTGAACTAATAAATAACTATTATACGTAATATTTTGTATCAATTCAATGAAGGGTTGTTTTATTTTGAAGATGGAAAAAACCGTAAAAGCTTTTTACTTTAAAAGCATTTTTAATAATTATAATGAATTTAATAATATATCCATTGTGAATGGTAAAAGTAGTCAATAGTTACTTACAGACTGATATGTATACGTTCTTTAAAAGAATCGAGTCTGGATTAGGTATTACGATTTTTAGCTACAAGAGTTCGAGACCATGAACCATATTTATAGGCAGTCGAGCTACAAGTAGGGTTGCCAGAACATCTCTTTTAATGAGAACATGTTCTCCTTTTTGATTCCGATCTTTCTTTTTCTTTTTTTGTAGAAAATTGTTCACCTTTGTTCTCTTTTTTGAAATGAGAATTTTTAATAAATTTCCCTTAATATTCGAACTTAAAGCTGTAAGTTCTCTTATCATTTAGTGCTGTTAATAATGTTTGGTAATTTTATAGTTGGTCCCCTCTTCTTCAGCTTTTATTTAGACACTATGTTAAGGGGGCGGGAAAAACCACTGCCGATATTAGATTAAAGGAAGGAGGTTAAATTGTGTTTATTTTAAAAAAATCTTTTTCAAATTTTTTTTTATTAAGTTTGTTTTATGATTTATTTTTCCTCATTGAGTGGTTTTGGTTTTATTAAAGATTCCTATGGCACGTCTTTGAAGTGCATGGTCAGATTCTTATCAAACTTACATGGGATTATCTCGGAGAAACATTCTTTCAAACAAAAAAAGCAAAAAGATTATCCAAATCAGTGCACATTTATCGGAGTTATGCCAAAAAAAAAGATATACATCAGAATTAGGAACCAATTTCTTTTTTAATACATTATTTTCTTCAAACAAAGGCCTGTTTGAAAATAAACAATAAATATTTGAAACAATTGTCACAAGTTTTTTTTTTTTTTTATATAAATGTGTAGTAGTATTTTGCAAAAGTAAAATATTTGCTTTATTATTTACAGATACAGAACACCGTAAACTAATGCTCAAACGTATTAACATTATTTCTGATCACAAAAAAATGTGTTTATTTCAATTAATTTCGTAATGTTCTCTTTTTGTTCTCTTTTTTGATTTGAATTGTTCTCTTTATATATTCAAGATTTCTGGCAACCCTAGCTACAAGTCATTTTGATAATATAATTCAAATCAATTCCGTTATGTTTACACCTAATAATTTTTTTTTTTTTTAGGAAACTATTCGTAAAATTTCAAATGTTGTAACAGAAAATTTAGCCAAACTTTACCATTTAAATAAAATCACTTTTTTAAACATTTCATTTTTGTTTATTTTTCAAAAAAAAGACTTAATTTAACATACTACGCTCACGGATACTATTATAGTTAGTCTGCAATAAATACAACCAAGCAA
The DNA here is from genome assembly GCA_035578155.1 of Brachynemurus nebulosus. Lineage (NCBI taxonomy): Eukaryota > Metazoa > Arthropoda > Insecta > Neuroptera > Myrmeleontidae > Brachynemurus > Brachynemurus nebulosus. The sequence continues at coordinate 13,680,568 of JAPWDM010000010.1, read as the reverse complement.
GATTGAACATCTATGACATGGATTTTGTCGGTGTTTATGTTTATAATTTTAATGCTGTTTCTATAATTTTTGAAGATTTTCAAATTACTAAATGGTACGCGAAATTTCGCTGATTTTTGGTTTAATTTTTGAAAATCCAATAAAATAAATGAATATAAATAATTTAAGATCTTCCAAGCTTTTTTAGATTCACGGTGTCTTTTAGTCGTCAAAATCAGTTTTTTCAAAAATTTCTATCCAAAATATTTATAAAATTTCCCCGAAAAAATATGACTGATGAGCAAAAAAAGCTTCAGCGGTAACCTGCTCTCCGTTTCTTTGAGATGCAAGTATCTGGGAACTTCAATATTGAACTCCGACGACAACAGGATTGTAGACTTTAGTTAGTGGAATCCTTAGTTTCTATGAGGGACTGGGTATTAGCTAGTTAGTCCCTCTTAGATGCCATCAGCTACAGTGGGCTGGGCCCTATGTTTAACGGGAGCTTTGAATCTCGATCCACTTACAATATTTATTCATTCAACCTACTCCCTTTTTAACGAGGTAGCCATGGCACTCCTCGTAATACTTCAGTGCGCCCCAAGCGCCGTGGTGCATAGTTTGGAGGGATTCCAAATATAGTATATTATTCAACATGCTGGTAACGGTAGCTATTACTCACGAAGATAAAATTGCGACACGAGGCGAGTGTCGTAATGCATCTGAATGAGTAATAGCCATTGCAAGCGAGTAGAATACGATATTTTTTCGACGACTTTTTTCTTTTTGATTTAAATAAAATTGAATATAAATTTTAAATCAAAAGAATACAATTTTTAATCTATCTCTGATTTCATTAAATGTTTATATATGTACAAACGATGAAAACAAAATACAAACTACTTTGTTTACTTAGACGTTACTACGCAACATATATTAAATTAAAACTTATACGTATATTATTCACAAAACAATCGCAAATCTATTGAATAATGGTTAATACGGTGATTTCATTGGTCGAAAGGTATTGAGTAATGATCATTCCTCCATACCTTTAAATAATGCCTAACTTTCTCAACAGTTAACGGATATACATATAATGAGTGTGTTCTTCAACAGGAGTAGAAAAACGAATATTAAAATGTTGTTACACCGTAGGAATTGCAAATATTCGTACTAATACCGGTAATAATCGATACCGAAAGTAGGCATTTTTTAAAAGGAATTTCGCCATTTTGATAGTAAAAAAAAGCTAATTAAAAAAATAAAAAAACTCGACTGCGTTTAAAGTAAACTAAAACGATGGAAACAAGATGAAATAGAGAAAAAAAAGAATGAATAAAAAGTAAAGCAGTCGGAGGTTCAAACTTTTCTGTTTATCTTGGTACAACCGGTATGCTTTCTACTGCTTTACTTTTTATTTATTTATTATTCTCTTTTTTCTATTTCATCTTGTTTCCACCGTTTTAGTTTACTTTAAACGCAGTCGGGTTCTTTTATTTTTTTAATTAACTTTTTTATTTAGGTCTTTTTAGTGTTGTTTAATTATTTAGAAGAAAAAATATACAGGTAGCATATGAGGTTACTGCGGCTGGCAGCCTAAATTACCACGAATTTTATATTAATTATTTTTTATACTAGCGCTAATACACTAGCTGTTGTCTACGACTTCGTCCGCGTAGAGTCATTGAAGGTTGATTAAGTGTTTTCGTACACTTACTATGTCGTCATCGAATCCCCACGGATGAATTCATCGACAAAAACTAGTTTCCATATTCATTTCATCCCCTATTTTAACCCGTTAGGAAGTGAAATTCTAAAAATCCACTCTTGGTGCTTGCTTGCGTTACTAAAGGAACCTTTGTACAAAATTTTACATTTCTAAACCCAGCGGTTTCCTATATAAATTTTCATCCCTTATTTTACAGTCTTAATGGATAAATTTTTACAAAAATTCTCCTTCCTGATACTGATCTACATTATTGAAGGACTCCTGTGGCCCTGTGCAAAATTTTACCTTTCATAAATTTTCATCCCTAATTTCCAAAAATCTTTTCTTGGTGCTCCCCTACGTTACATAAAGAACTAGCCTGCAAAATTTCACGTTTCTAGACCCAATGGTTTGCTATATAAATTTTTCATTCCCTATTTGGGGGATGAATTTTGAAATTTCATGTAGCCTATAGCACTCCCGAGATTAAGACGAATCCAGCGACACCTTCTTTACCAAAATCTGTCAAGCCGTTTAGTCTGCAGGCTGCGTTACAGAAATAGCCTTAATCAGAGGATACATACATACTTCATAAACACATTACCCTCCTTCTAATGCAGTCGGCTAAAAATAAAAAGTTGACAGCCAGATACAACCGATCATACAGATTCAAATCACTTCCATAAAAAAATATTTAAATTTATGATGTCATCAAGTTCAATAATAAAAAATTCGTTAAGTGAGTGTTTTTGACACGCACTAAGTAATGTCACCTCAGTGAAAGTGTTAATTTATGATTTTTTGTTAACTCTAAAGTTGTTAACTCTACAGCCCTCTTGCGTTTATTCAATATGGATGCACAACTCTATAATTATTCAATATGGATATACAACTCTATAATAATGTTTCCCCCACTATAATCATACAACGATATTAATATGTCATCCTTCGATGACATAATAAAAACCAGAATTATGAAACTAGAAGCAAATTATGTATAAGTTTTTGAAAATAATCTTTTCATTTTTACCAAAATTTGGTATGTAGGTCCATAAAATTTTGTCGAGAGTCATTATTTTGAGAGCAAAAACGAAAAGTTGACATCCAAATTTAGCTTGATTCAACCAGTCACCGTAATTCATATCAAGTCCATAAACTTGATTCGAAGAAAAAGAAAATATTAATGCACCTAATACACTTTTTTATGTTTTTCCAAATTGTTCGCAACAATTCTAAATTTTGTAATATACACAATCTTATAAAATTTTACCGTTTTAATAAATTCACTTTCTTAAATATTTCATTTTTGTTCAAGTTTTTCAAAAAAATTTAATTTTGAAAGCTACTCTCACGGATACTATTGCAGTTATTTGGCAATAATAATTAGATTCAGACCTTTGTAAGGTCATTCAATTCGGATTTTATTATTTCTTGTTTTCTTGATAATTTACATATATATACATATTATAATTTTTGCAGGTTTTCAAGTTTACCAAATTGTCATCAGTGAAAGTAAATTTCACTGGTTTTTTTGGTTTAATTTGAAAACCCATAAGATAATTCAAAAATCAAAGTACATAGATGAAGAAAGGTATGCCGTCGCGCAGATGGCGGAGATTGTGATGACGTAGGTGGCGAATTTGGTGAATTTCTCATAGTGGCAAATTTAAGTAATAAATTCTGTAGTCACAAGCCAAAGTATCTTAAGTCTAAAATTTTTATTTTTCAGAAGCCGAGTTTTTACGTTTGATAATAGGACCTATAAAAAATAACTCAAACTACTGTTTTTCTGCTGTAAGTTTTTTCCTATTTAGGCCCGATTTACATTAACGCTCCGCTCTCACTCCGCTCCAGGTTCGATAAAATATTCTTTCACAATAAACAATGAGTGTATTCACATCATCGCTCTGATATCGGTCCGATATCAGTCACGGTTCTCTCTCGCTCCAATGCCACTCCAATATCAGTACCACTCAGGTAATATTTTATCGGAGCGATATCAGACTTGTTATGGCCTGTACCTATAGTGTAAACACTTTTTTGATTCCACTCCACTCCGCTTGCATTCAGTTATGAAAAGATATTTGTATCGAACTGAGACCGAACTGGGAGCGTACCCACAGTGGCATTATAATGTGAATAGAGAACGAATAGGTACCAGCATGATATCAGCACTGTAATGTGAACACAACAAGATTATATCGAATCGGGAGCGTAGTGATATCAGAGTGAGAGCAGAGCGTTAAGGGGAGGTTTACTCGAGAGTCCTTAAAAATTATGTATTTTTCTGGAATTTTTTTTCTCAAGAACGGAAGTAAATATCAATTTCAAATTTTGTGTACATATTTATTAAGTATTAAACTACACAAAAAAAATTTTTCAAGGAAAAATATAAAAAAGTGTCCATTTTATAGATAGTGCAGTGTGACGATCCGAAAATCCAATGCTTTGTTGGTGGACATCCTAGCGCCGGTAATAAACCACCGAAATCCAAAAACAAAAAAAGATTTATAAAATATATGAAGAGTACCGGCACTTCTACTTATAATATCAATAAATTACTGAAAGAAAAAAAAATGGCGGATGTTTGAACTTTTGATTACGATTTTTGTCTTATTTTTCGCTCTTTAAAGTAAATTTAAAAATAAAAAAATATTGAAAGTGTATCGAACTTAGGTAGAGGTGCCGAGGAATTGAATTATCATTAAAATAAAAAATTAAAAAAAAGGATCTATTGAATAGTCTTTGAGTTATAGTGTCCACCAGTTCCAAAAATGTAGTTCCGAGATATTATAAAATATATATAAAGAAACGTATTTTCAAAATTTTATATTTAATACTCATTATTGCGTGAACTACGTTTTTTGGATTTTTTTTTTTTTTTTATAGAAAGCTGGATTCGGTTAATGTGCAAGAATCTTGTTTTTAAATTATTTTCAGTAAAATCACTTTGGGGACATATTCTACACATAATTTGCTATCAATTTCGGCAAAAAAAAAAAATCGATTTTTTTTAACGACTCTCAAGTAAACCTCCCCTTAACGTAAATCGGGTTTTAAGGTGATCGATCACAAAAAATTCAAGTTTAGAATTTGAAATTTTAGTATATTATAGAGAAAGATAATATGATGCATTTACTGACACTATTTTAAATAATTTCTGCCGTATAGTTTAGAAGAAATAAATTTTCAAAGTTAGAATTTTTAACATACGAGTAAATGCAAAAGTATGATTAGAGGTGAATCAGAGGTATATATTTAAATAAGTTGTCATTAAAAACCAACTTGAGGATTTAAAAAAAAATTATTTTCTTTTGTTTTTGAATCATTAAAAAACTATTTTGTTGAATATTGGACTTTTAGTTATTGTAAAAAATAGAAAAAAAAAACTACAAAAATGTCAAATTTTTATAAATGACACGAACACACCCATAATATATTTGTTTATATATTAGTTATTATGCGTGCGTACACGTCAACTGCCAGAATAAAATTCATTACTTTTAAAATTATTAAAATTAGAAGATTGAACAATAATCAAATATTAATACTGTTACATGTATTATAAAATTTAACTTATTTTTCTACATATAAATTATATTTATTTATAGAGAAAGAAATAGACTTTGTAATTCATTTGTCAGTAGTAATCGATTCACATTAAGTTGAGTAAAACGTAGGTCAACTTGACATTATTACGTAATGTTCCAATGAACAGTGTGTAATAATCAATAGAAATCTGTTTTTAGTGAATTTCCAGAATGGAATTCAGCTATTACAGCCACTGTCATGACGCGACTTGAGCCCGGGATTATGGTAGAAATTTGTTTTGAGGTTCCTAGAAACCGAAAATAGTATTCACTAAAATTTATATATATAAGAGTATATATATATATATATATATATATATATATATATATATATATATATATATATATATATATATATATATATATGGGTGTGTGTGTGTGTGTGTGTGTGTGTGTGTGTGTGTGTGTGTGTGTGTGTCAGCACGATAACTCTCGAAAGAAATGTCCTAGGTTTACGAAATTTGGTGAGAATGTTGGAAATGCCAAACCGTTGGACAAGTTCGTTAGCCAGACCCGTCGGATGCCAGGAACATGCTTTCTGTTCTTGCAAAAAATTATTTTTTTACCAAAATTTCCACTTAATCAACAATTGTTGCGAAATTTTTTTACACCATTTAAAAGAAGAGAAAAAATTACATAAAAAAGGTCTTTATTGTTCTGTGTCAACTAGTTTCCGAGAAAAATTAATTTTTATAAACGGAAATTCGCTATTTTATGCAGGATGCTGCGACAGGGGTATTTTTTCTTTTTTTACATTGTTTAGTTTTGTTTTATTTATTGTCTTATATTTTTAGGGAGAGAAAGGGGTTTCAAAGTGGGATGATCCTGTCCTGCCTAGGAATACAAATATTTGCGTTAACATCGATAAGTATGGATGTCAAAATTTTGGTAACTAGGATTATTAGAAAAAAGAGTTTTTTAATAATATTTTCTGAAAAGAAATTTCATCATTTTGATAACAAAAATAAAAGTTCACACTTCAAATTACGGTTAGCCAACCAAAGCCTAATCCGAATCACTTTCATAAAGTTTGATTTGACAATAAAGGAATTGTTGAGTTGATTTTGACATGTCATTAAAATTAATAATTTTTAATGCCTTTTTATTTCTACCAAAAATTGGCTATACGTAGAACTACACTTCTTAAAAATACTTCTGTCGAATTAGTCATATTTCTAAAAGAGATTTTGTCATTTTGGCGGCAAAAATGAAAAATATACTATAACGTAAAAGCCCTTATACTCGAACAGTTTTGATATTTATCGGTTTCTTTCAGAAATAAATTCATTAATATATAAAATATCAAATCTGTTCGAGTATAGGGGCTTTTACCCTACCCCCAAATTATCATAACATCAACCAATCATCCTAATTCTTTAAACAGGAGGTAAAATTATTTAAGAAGGTGATCTAGTCTAGAAGTTTTTAAAATTCGATTTTTGTTTTGTTTCATTTTCTAAAAGTATAAGACCTTTAAAAATATGTCCTCAAGAGAAAATTTCAAAAATTTATAGTAATTTTAATATGGTAGGTTTCGGTATTAGATATTATACATCAAAACTTGAAAAACATTTTCCTGGAAAGTATTTTTTTCAAGGTGGCATGCATGATATCTCAAATTTTACTGAACCGATTTATTTGAAATTTTTTTGTGAACCTTCTCTATACATCCCTCTATGCCGTTTAGCAGATTAAAGTCAAAATTTTGAATGTTAACTATTTTTAAAAAATTTAAAACTGATAATTTTTGATCAATTTACATATTGTTTATAAATTTTTTTTGATTTTTCAGAGCGATCCTTCTAGTAACAACACAAGACAGTAATTTTTAGGTTTTCCAAAAAAAAAAGTGACCAAAAATATATAGGTAGTTTTGTATTCATTGTAGTATTTCATTGAATTTGTGCTTTAAAAACTTTCCTTTGATACCCTACTCAATACTAGTGATGTCGGATGATTAATCGATTAATCAGTTTAGTCGACTAATTTTGTTTCCATTTAGTCATTTTTTAGTCGACTATTTTACCTTCGATTAAAGGACTAAAATGATTAATTTTTTTTTTAAATGACTAAAAACCACTAATTTAACAATTTTTCTGTATTATTTATTGGACTTCAAAAAATGACAACTAAAAATTATCTATTTGCATGATTTTTCACTTTTATATGATAAACACATTGTGATATCTCCATATCTTTTTTTTTCTTAAAAGAAAAATATTAAACGTGAAAAATTAAATTCAATAGAAAACCTCGTTTTTGAGAGTTACATAGGTTACCCTATTCATGATTCGACTAAAAATTTAGTCGATTAGTCGACTATTCTATTCTCGATATTTTCGACTAATGACTAATTTTGTCTGAAAAACAATTTTAGTCGATTAATCGACTAACTGCTCCTTGGCTCGACATCACTACTCAATACTGTTCGAGAAAATTTGTTTCCATTTTACAGATTAACCCCTAAAATCGAGGTTCAACTTGCCCCTATAATTGGACCGCCACATTCTACCTCTGCATTAAATTTACCGATGCATTAAATTCTAAAAAAAAAACAACCATTTTGCCATTTACCTGAATATCTGCGACTACTCAAACCGGAAATTGTGGTCATATCAATGGCCGTATCCTCCACCGATCCATTGCTGATGCTTACCGTCCCGGGGCCACTGTTTGTGATCGCTGGTAGACCAATTATTTGTGGCCCATGCGGATGTGGCTGATGTGAAAGTGACGCGTAATGAATTTGCCGGAAATTAATATTTTGTTTTATGCTGTCATCGGCGATATTAATCACCGGTGACGATGGTGCACCACGTTGTTTTGATTGTCGATTGTTCAGGATATCGTTGATTGAAAATGGTGTCACTGCGTGTGTAGGGGATACATTCGACGGCACACGAGATATTGTCACTTCTTGTTCATGCATATTATGCACAAATTTTGCACTAACACAATAATTTTTTATGGGTTTTGGAATTTTTTTTTTTTTTTTTTTGGTGTCACAAGGTCACATTAACTACAACTTAACGCGACTTTTCGGTCGTTAACAAGAAATAAAATTTTAAACACTACTTAAAGTCGTGTAATAACGATAAATTTCAATTAGCGTTCGTAAGAATGCTTTTTAACGCGAAGTAACTGCTTGATTTTGTGTCGCTTTTCAACACGTTTTTAATTCGTATCATTCTATCTCATTCTGTTGGTACCAATAAAACTAAATTGACTGCTTAACATTCAATGTTGTGATATAGGTTTTTTGATTCGCTATGTTTGTCTTTGTTTGATACGAACGTTTTTCGTGTATTTTCATCTTTGTTCGAACGTCATCATGCTTTACGCGTTGAAACCCTTGTTTATTTATTATTCTCATTGTAACCAATCGCGATACGAGTATTTAATGTTTCAACCAATCGTGATAGAGACTGTTGATTACGTCAAAACCAATAATGAAATAGGTTTGTTAAATTAAGAGTTTGTCATGTGAGGCTTGGATTAATATGTTTAAACGTTACGCTTGAAATTTTTTTCTTATTACATTCTTTTTAATACCGCTAACACTTTTTTTATGTGGTCCTTTTTTGTGCGATTTTTTTTATGCGGTTTTTAAAAAAATGGCCATTAAAATGCATAATGTGAATCAAGATCAAGAGACAGTAACGGCCGGTTTTACATTCACATTTAAAGCCGACTTTAACACTAAAGCCAGCTTTAAAACTGATTTTATTTTTGGTATTGTTTTACAATAAAATTTAAAGCCCCGTTAGTGTAAAAATCGACTTTAAACTAAAGTAAGAATTACCTGTACTTTTACTATTTAAAGTCGGCTTTAACGCATCTGTTATTGCTCATTATTATCACTGAATTTTGTTTATAAGCATAATTTTTAAATAAAATAGTATTCAGAATATTCGTACCTTAAATAAATAAAATAAAAATTTTATGTTTGCTTATTTTCAATAATATTTTTGATTATTTTTACGTCTTACGGGTTAAACTGGTTGAGCAATTTTTTTATGATCATTATGTTTATGATGTTTATAAGTTTCTTTTATTGTTTCTTTTAAAAAGAAGTATGTAATGCGGTTTTCTATTCCAATCTCACTGGCAGTAGCAAAATGAATGAAATACGTTTTTTTTTTGAAATTCAAACACATTGAAATTTTCGTTTCTATAGTTATTTCTTATAAATGTAAGATTGGCTACCATCATTCATAGTTCGTTTTATCCATGCAACACTTAAAAGTTCTTTAACAAAAGTAAGCAGACGTGATCATTGTAAAAGAGTGCAAAAAATAAAGTCGACTTTAAATTAAAAGTAGCTTTAGTTAAAGAGCCTTTAAAATTATGAATGTAAAACCGGCCGTAAGAATCTTAAACATTTACTATAATAATTTTCTTTGATAAAAATACTTTTTAACGACTTTTAAGCATTTAATCAATACATTGCAAAAGAACATAAGTTATTGCATCATTTAATTTTTTTACAAATATATTTTTCAAAATTTTTATAATATCATAAAAATGAAATAAAATGTTCCTACGTGAATGCTTTATCTTGTTTAGAAAAGCAACTTCTATGGAAATTATAAGGTTTTGAGCGTTTTGAGTTATGTATTTTCGAAGAAACTTTTTATAACTATTTATGATATTTTTGAATATATTTTCTTTGTGTGATTTTTTTTATGCGGTCCCTATTCACAGTATAAAAAAAGGATCAGCTGTACCACAGATTTTATAAATGTTTACCAAAAAATCAGCAATGTATATTATGTATATGTATAATTCAGTTCTTTTGTACGTGGTGGTGGAGGTGCTGAATAGTGTTGGGAAAGAAAATTTACTCAATATTGAGCGTGACGGTACATTGTTTAGTATTCTGTTCAGAATACGCATGCGCTCTACTTGCTACTCACTACTTACCGCTTCGATGTGCACAAGCTATAAGGCTTACTTATACTTTCTTGAATTTATTTCTAGATCACGTTAAGATACAAAATTCTTTTATCATATTACTTCAATTTGTCTGCAGCAGAACTTCCATTAGCTGTTACTCGATTATCCGTCAACGCTTAATAAAAAAAAATACAGTCTTTGACATTAGGAATACAAACCTAATTTCCAAATCCATATACAAAATTCCAAAGAAAAATAAATATTTTGTTAAAATAAAGAATATGATTGTAAAGAATATGAAATTATTTTATCTTGGTAATGGCATGTGGGGCTTTTACTCTTTTGTAACCTTAAGTTTTCTCTTATTGTAGCCTAAAGTTTATATTAATATCTGTGTAAAATTAAATATATTAAATATGTAGTATCAACTTGTAAACATTTTCACTTTTAATTTCGTCCTAAAATTAGTAGTAAAATCAATTTATTGAAAAATTTCTGTTATCCGTTTGATTTGATTAACCGTCACAGTCCCCGCTCAGACAATGACGGTTAATCGAAGTTCTACTGTATTCCACTTTCTTAGAGGGCTCGTAAACAAGCAAGAAATTGCTTCATATCGCTGGAAATATTTCTGTTGTACGATAACATTGTACGATAACATTTTCGTAAATATGTGGCTCTATTTTGGACACCGTATAGTTGAAAATAGCTGAAAATGACAAATTACCGTAATTGCGGGTTACTTGAGCCCAGATTTGCAAATCATCTGATAATTTCAAAAGTTGAGCGTAACTGTTATATTTATTTGGGATAGGAAATTCAGTATATTAATCTATATATGACTACGGTTAGTTTATTATATAATATGGATCTTTTTCTTATGGCTCATAAATTTTATAGCTTTTTAGATTTTGGGTTCAAGTTAACCTCACGATCGGGTTACTTGAGGCCAAACCTAAATTTCCAGGTGATTTTCATTTGAAAACAGTTTGAGACCATGTAGGATGTTGGTTACTAATTAAAACATTGTACAAACATATAAGGAACTTTATTTATTCAATACTCTTATCGCAGCATCCTGCATAACGTAGCGAATTTCCGTTTACAAAAATTAGTTTTTCTCGGAAACTAGTTGACGTAGAATAATAGTTTAAAGACCTTTTTTGTGTGATTTTTTCTCCTCGTTTCAATAGTGTAAAAATTTTTGAATTAGGAGAAATTTGGAAAAAAGTTAATTTTTTTCATGAAAATTTCCAAAAATAACATGTTTTGGGCAACGGACGTGCCTGGTTAACAAACTTGTCCAACGGTTTAGGACTTTTGGGAATTTTTACTATAGTCTTGCACCATTTTATACCAAAGTTATAATGGGCTCAAGTTACCCTAATTTTAAGGTTATTTTACTGATTTATCAAAACCTTAATTTAAAAAATTAACGAAATGGTTGGCATATGAACATATCTGAATTTAGTTTAGTAATGAACAAAATATTAAAATTATCCACTTACCTTCCGTTGTAGGCTACCACAATTATCTTTACAGTCAAAAGTTTATTTTTACAGTCAAACGTAACAAAACATCAATTTCAAACAGAGAGTAAACAACACTTGCCTCACCTCTAGTGTCAATTTTCAGAACTACCTAAACTTAAACACCGTAAACCTACTGCTGTTACCTATTAGCTAAACATCTAACTTACTTCTACTACTGACTAATATAAGCACAAAACAGAAAATAATACTTCTTCCATTTTGGGCTCAAGTTACACCACAGGGCACAAGTAACCCGCAATTACGGCCTTTCCTTGTATGATTTTAAATACTTACTTCAGAAAATTGAACCCAAGATTGAAAAATAATGTACAGTCGTACAGTAATACCGATCATTCCAATACTGGCAATCACGTTTCGATTCCTGCTGGTAGTGATTTTGGGCAACAATTTGAATTTGAATTTAAAAGTTAGAATGGCTTAGCTCACTAGCGCCAGGAAAGAATTTTTCAAATTGTTCCAGTAGACTCGTAGAATCAAAATCACATTTTCTATTCATATTGTTAGTAGGTACCTAATACCTATACAAATAAGTACTTTTCAAAATATGGAATTTTCATAAATATCCTGTCTTAACAAGTATGTATCAATAAATTCATATAATATTAGGTAGGTATACATATTTTGATATGATCAATTTAAGTTTTAATAGTCCGTATTATTTTACAAGCTCTGCGGCTATTATGTTTGAGCTTGTTTGTTAATCATATTATAGCCATTTTGTAGATATACATATATATCTATCTATATATAACATAGATATTACATTTATACAGATCAAATATTGTAATTAAATATTATATTTCAGTTTTCAATATGGCAATTCAACTGGGCTGTGTGTATTATTTGATGATATTGTTTAACTTTTTAAGCGATTTTAATACTATATCTATTTACTTTGCGTCTAATGACTGGAAATGACGTATTTAATTTGGAACAAAAGATTGATCATTGCTTTTTAAAAAAAATCTTCGCGTGCTTAGTACTACCGGGATACGAGATTGTATATTATATAATACAATCTCAAGTGAGCTTACATGATTTTTTTTTTACTGAATCTGTAACAAAAAAACCTTACAATGTAAGAAAATTGTTTCATTTTTAAACGTTTAATAAAATTATATTCGTCAATAACTGAAAAAAACTTAGTTTTCGGTTTTGTTTAATAATAAGAACTACTCTCATCTTTTTTATTAGCGAATTTCCAGAATGGAAATTCAGCTATTACAGTAGGTCTCATGACGCGACTTGAGCGCGGGACTATGGCAGAAATTTGTTTTGAGGTCCCTAGAAACCGAAAACAATATTCACTAAAATTTATATATATATATATATACATATATATATATATATATATATATATATATATATATATATGTGTGTGTGTATGTATGTATTTATGTATCAGCACGATAACTTTAGCAAAACTTTCTAGGTTTACGAAGTTTTGAAAAAAAACCTTTATGTGATTTTTCCGCCCTCATTCCGCCAAATTTTTTTCACGAAAAATGTCCAACACACCATGAACGTTTTCACGAAATTTCTTAAAAATAAGATGTTTCGTTCGTCGAGTTATCGTACGGACACTTAGTAAACATATACATATATAAATGTGTCCGCACGATAACTCAAGAACGAAACATCTTATTTTTAAGAAATTTCGTGAAAACGTTCATGGTGTGTTGGACATTTTTTGTGAAATAAATTTGGGGGAATGAGGCGGAAAAATCACATAAAGAAGGTTTTTTTTATTTACAATTACTCTATATCAACTAGTTTCCGAGAAAAACGTACTTTTGTAAATGGTAATTCGCTATGTTATGCAGGAAGCTGCGACAGGGGTATTTTATATATATTTGGGTAGATATATGTATATTCTAATGTAAGTTAGGTACTTATAGCATTCTTTTGCTCTACACAAATATTGTGTTACTTTCTTGCTGTTCAAAGCAGGTTAACATTTTTATTCTGTTAAATCGAAATTTGTGTTAATATTTACATTTAACACAAACACGAAATGTTATATTAACGCAGGGTTGTGTTACTTATGTAACACAAAAATTTTAACCACTGGTTTTTTTTTACGCAGAACACAAATTTTTTAACCGTGTATGTCAATTTCCCATAAGAGCCCGTGTTAAAATTACAAAACTTCGAAACCATTTTTTTCAAATTTGTGGTGGTCAATTTCTTTTTCGGTATAGGCTTGTATTATTGGTATTGAATTAAATAAATATTTAGAGAAGTTTCGTTAAAATCCTTTGAATAATCGTTTTTCCGACCAACTACCTTAATTGACCTAAATTTGTATTTAATTTTTATGGCATAAGTTGTAATTCTATATTTTTATATAAGTTGTTCTTTTTACCCACGCTAAGTAAGGATAATCTTTTATAGATAATATACGTATTACAAAATTTAATATTATTATTAATATAACAGTGATTTCTTATTTTAAGGGTTGAAACGGAAATTAATTTTGTCTATACACATGTCATTTCCTGTTAGCCACGCGACATTACGCGCAATAGTATCTATACTCAATATTAATAACATTGAGTGGCTTGCCTTTCTATGTACTTATACTAGAAAGTTGAATAATAAAACTAAAAATTTATTTTAAATTTTATGACTTATTTTGGTAAAAATATTTTATCCTTTTAAATTTTTCAGTATTTTTAAATTGTGTTAAAAAAAAACTTTAAGTTCTATATGGATTCATATGTAACGAAGCAAAAAATCATAGATCTATAAAACTATTCTACGTGTTATTAAAATTCTAGCTACATGTGCTCATAGTAAATAGTGTCTCTATATTATATTTAATCGAATTCGCTTCAGTCATCCCACAGGAACCTTTAGTCGGGATAAGATTATCCTATTTGTTAACTCAGGATAAATAATGCGAGTGTACCAAATTTCATCGAATTGAGTTTCGTTTTTTGGGGTGTGTTTGAATAATTGTCTTTATATCCCTCAAGAACTTGCACCCGGGATAAAATTTAGCCCATGTGTTAATTTAGAGTATGAGGAGTGTGTATATAAAATTTTATCAAAATCGGTCCAACCGTTTCTGTGTAATTGAGAACAAACATCCAAACATCTAAACATCGAAACTTTCACATTTATAATATTATTAACATATTAATTTTTAGTTAAGTTACATATAAACCCATATAGAATTTAAACTTTTTTTTAACACAATTTAAAAATACTGAAAAATTTAAAAGGATAAAATATTTTTACCAAAATAAGTCATAAAATTTATTACGGTCTCGAAAAAGGTCAATTTTTTTTTTTATTACACTTTTAAAATGTGAAGCCACACGAGAGACACAAACCAAAAAATCTATCAAAACTAACTTTATAGGAAAAAATAATTAAATTATTATTTTCTCGTCAACATTGAAGGAAAAGATTACAATCGCCTTATTACAACAACCGACACATTCAGCTTTATTCTAAAAACGCATTGTTCCATAAAATTTAATCCTAAAACAACTTTAATCGAAAACCATATATTTAACTTCAATGATGTTTGTAATTGCGCTCAAATGCAAGTGTGGCTAATAACCAGCTCATACCTTTAGGGCATTCTATATATTGTACACAAATTTTCAATAGAATCAATCAAGCGTTGACCTCGCCAGGAAAAAAGATCAATAACCAAAGCCTTAGTAAATCCTTATTATAATAAAATGACACTATACACTAAAATAAGTATAATAAAGAGCGCAAATTGAGAGCATATTGTAATTGTCCATCAATTTCGAACCTAAGCCCATGTCCGTGCAGGCCGGTAGCGCATATGACAACACCAGCGTAGCCCAGTGTAGTTATATAATCATTTACAGACGAATTAATTTGATGACACTACACATTATATGTAATATCTTTTATACCGTATGTTTTATAAAGATTCGGATAAAGTTAGAAACAATTAGGTAGCCGTCTGGTAACTTGAATTGAAAAAATCGAATTTTTAATTCGAAAGTAGGTACAGTATATTGAGAATATACCGTGAAAATTTTAGACCAAAATTCGAAATAGGAACCGAGTTACAAAGAATTTTCGAGAGCGCCTTATAGGCGCGCCGAAGGTCGGCCGGCAGCTCCAAGCGGTTGAGCATCCACGACTAATGTAAGTACGAGTTTAGGGTAAGTGCGGGAGAGATGCCGCAGCAATCATATTTCGTCCGTTGATTGATAGATAGAGCTATTAATGGATTATATGTTTAAAATAAGTTACTTATTTAAGCGACATGTGGTAAAATTTATGATTAGTCCATCAGTTTAGTAATTATCCAACTTTTTATTATTGAAAAGTGAATTTTTTAACATAATATTTTATCAAGCATTTAATTCATTAGAATTTAAGAATGTATATTTCATTGTTTTAATGAAAATGAGTTTTGTTATTAATTTAGGTATATTTTAAAAGTACTGTATCAAATTCTAGGTTGGAATTCCGCACTATGCTTGCTATAGCATGGGGAGATGCCGCATCATAATACATATTAAAAACATAGACTTATACCTTAATTATGCAATTTTTTTTTTGACTGTAAATTATGCCACGTAAATATAAAAGATCCATTAGTGGATCAGGAACAGCTCTCATATTAGTGAAGATAACGAAAATAATGATAATTGCCTGTGTATTGAATGTTTTGAAAAGTACTCAGAAACAAAAAAAAAAGTTGACTGGTTAAGATGTATAAAGTGCCAAAGATGGTTACATATGGCATGCATCATGTATGGAGATGTGTGTAAAATACAAAATTTTTAATATGAACTATGCGGCGTCTCACCTTCACGAAAAAAATTTGGCGGAATGAGGCGGAAAAATCACATAAAGAAGGTTTTTTTATTTACAATTACTCTATATCAACTAGTTTCCGAGAAAAACGTACTTTTGTAAATGGAAATTCGCTATGTTATGCAGGATGCTGCGACAGGGGTATTTATAGTTACTTATGAAGTTTTTGAATATGTTTTTTTTTGTGTGAAAAAAAGTTTTCGCTATATTATAAAAGTTAAAAGTCTACTGAATTTCAATTACTATTTTATCGGAATTGATTCTTCAGATTTTAGATCGATCATTGTAGCGTAACCCCATTTAATTACAATCAAAATTTATTTAAAATTTAAAATTAAAATAAATTTTATGTAGAAAAATATCTTTATTACATTTAAATTCTTTCAGAGTATCAAAAACGGGAATTTTTAAAACTAAATCTAACAAGTACGTTGGTCCGCATACCAATTTTTTTTTTACCTAGAAAATCTTTAGGTTTAAAAATATAAGGTAGGGTGGAAGAGCTGGAAAGTCAGTTTGCATATATCTACATTATGATTCTCACAAGTTTATAATATTTATTTCCAATGAAACATTCTATATAAATTATATAAACTTATTGGATTGTTACTAATTTGAACAACGTCGTTCGAAATTTGAATTGGAAACCGCGAACACTTAGTATTCTTTTCAGTTGCAATCAATTCTATTATTCTATGGTAGCCTCCTGCCTCGCTATATATTATACATAATACGTATATAGAGCTTAAACGTAGTTGACCAAATCAGTATAGATACCCACCTATTTAAATTTCCAAAAAAAAGTAAGAAGTACCTATAATTTTTCGTATTTTTCATGTCTGTAAATTTTTGTTGGAATTGAAGTTCTTGCTTGTAAAATAATTTTTAGAAGAGGCGTTACATTCAATTGACTTACTAAAAAATTAGACTCTTCGCTGAGAATTTTTTTGTGAAAATGAAAAAAGCGAACGAAATGAAATTTTAAGGGTTTATTCCACATATATTCAAGTAAACAAAACAATTTTTTTGCAAAATGGTGGCCCAGATGCAATTGTCTCGAAACTACATTTTTTTTGTATTCGGTTTGGCGGAGCAAAGTACACAAAATTAAGGGAAGGTTTACTTGAGCGTCGCGTCGTTAAAAAAAATTCGATTTTTTTTTTGCAGAAATTGATAGCTAATTAGGTACGTGTAGAATATGTTCCCAAAGTGATTTTGCTGAAAGTAATTTAAGGGAAGGTTTACTTGAGATTTGATCAACAAAAGGATTTTTTGCCGAAATTGATTGCAAATTATGTGTAGAATATGTTCCCAAAGTGATTTTGCTGAAAATAATTTTAAAAAAAAGATTTTAGCACATTAACCGAATCCAGCTTTCTATAAAAAAAAAATTCAAAAAACTTAGTTCACGCAATAATGATTATTAAATATAAAATTTTGAAAATACGTTTCTTTAGATATATTTTATAATATCTGGGAACCACATTTTTGGAACTGGTTGACATGATAACTCAAAAACTATTCGATATGGATCCTTTTTTTAAATTTTTTATTTTAAAGATAATTCAATTCTCCGGCACCTATACCTAAGTCCGATACACTTTCATTATTTTTTTTTTTTTTTTAATTTTACTTTAAGACAAAAATCGTAATCAAAAGTTCACACATCCGCCATTTTTTTTTCTTTCAGTAATTTATTGATATAGGTATAGGTGCCGGTACTGTTCATACATTTTATGAATCTTTTTTGTTTTTGGATTTCAGTGGTTTATTACCGGCGCTATGATGTCAACCAACAAGGCATCGGATTTTCGGATCTCACACTGCACTATCTATAAAGTGGACAATTTTTTATATTTTTCCTTGAAAATTTTTTTTTGTATAGCTTAATACTTAGTAAATATGTGTACAAAATTTGAAATTGATATTTACTTCCGTTCTTGAGAAAAAAATTCCAGAAAAATACATAATTTTTAAGGACTCTCAAGTAAACCTCCCCTTAAAAAGAAAAATGGTGCTTTTTTTTTGTAAAATGGTGCCATTTTGAAAACCTTTTTGGTTTTTTCGTTGCATTTAATTTATTTAAAAAAATTAGCTAAATTATATTTCGAAGAAACTGTAGTTAACTTTACTATGTTTAAAAAATGTAGTTTCGAGATAATTGCATTTTATTTATTTATTAGATTTTTTTCATTTGAAATGTAAATGCTTAAAATTTCAGTTTTTTTTTTTCGTTTTCACAAAAAAATTCTCAAACAGAGTTTTTGGTAAGTCAGTAGTTTTATTTAATATTTCTTTTCTGTATACCTATTCTGGAACAGAGCGACCAGTTGTATAAATTTTTTTTTGTCTAAAACCAATATTCATTTGATTTTTACTGTCTGGGAGTTAAGATCGTTTTCCGAAGAGTAATTCAGATTATAATAAGTACATATTTAAAACAAGTGTCAAGTTGATTTTTTGAGAAAATATCCACGATACAATCAACTTTTATCGTTGAAAATTCAGACAAATGCATTAATCGATAATATGTTTTATTTTCCTTTGATTTAGTACCTAGCTCAAGTAACAATAAGAAAAATCTAATTCAATAATTCCAAGTTAACAACTGTACGACATAAATATTTACACTGTTTTATTTATGTTGACAATTCGCGCTGTCTAACTGTAAGTTTATAAAGAGGAGTACTTTTAATTCGATTCGAAAAACTGAAATGTTCGTAGCATTATTGAAACTCGAAGAAGAGGAAAAAGTAATCGATTTATGTATGAGATGCATTTAGTTAAGTTAATGAACCTGAATGAGTCCACTAATTGTAAATTAACCATTTTTTCGCTTGATTTTTTAATTAAGAAGCAATAAAATCGTAAAAAGTTAAAGTATAATTACATATTCATCGTTATTTTATTACAAAAAAAAAAAAAACTTAACATAGTATGCGGAAAAATTTTTGCTCATTCCTACGCGAGTTAAATTATAAAAATTCTTAGACATTTAATATTTAACAGGGTAAATGGTTTCGCTAATACTTCTACCAGGGTCATTCTTATCCAAGAATAACAGTAGGCACTGTGCCTAGAGCCTACAAATCTACAGGGGCCTACAGAAGTCTAAAATTGGAGTTTTAATGTATTTATGAACAAAAATTATAAGAAAATAGTGTAATCCTGGTCCGACCAGTACAATACGGGGCGAATTTTTCAGGACTCTAGCCCGCATAGATTATAAATCTATAATTATATTGTAGGATCGTGGAGAGAAATAACGGGTCCCAGGGATGAACACGATTTTTCAAAAGTTTTTCTCCAAAAATAGAGTTGACAGCAAAAAAAGAAAAATAGATAAATAAAAATACCCGGGTTCGTTTTTCAGACCCAAAATCAAAAAAATTAAAATTTCTGTCTCGTCATCAGTCAGACAAAAAGTATGCAATTTCTGAAAAAAATAAAAATTTGGGGGACAGGTCTACCCACACTGTCAACTTCCCATTGGGTGTCCTTAAAGACTAGAGATTACTGTACCTAAATAATTCTTTTTCCATTTCGGGCAACTTCTCCCCTGGGCCCCCGATAGAGGCTTTGCCCCTTGCACCATACCGGGGGCTTCGCCTTCTGTACCTAAGGGTGGGCGCTCCACCCTTATCAAACAAATGATAACATTATTTGTTCTCAAGATATGCGAGACAAAATATATTTCAAAAACAGTTTCTTACTTCATTTTTTTTTTTTAAATTTTATAATAATATACTGGCGTTTTTAACATCAAGGAAGGTTCTTAGGCCATTATATAATAATGTTATGGTAAAAAATCCATATAATCGATGTTATCTTAATAAAGTTAATTCTGTTTTTTTTACCACAAAAAACAAACCGCTAATCCGAATTTGCTGAAAACTTTATCCGGTCTTCATTTTTTGATTACGCATCTAATGAAATTAGTCCGGAGTTGATATCATCATTTATTCTCGAGATATGCGAGACGAAAAAAAATTCACGAACGAACGAACTAACGAACGCACGCACAGACATCACGCTAAAAACGATGGATTCGGATTCTAGTGACCTTGAAACGTGGAGATATGTCAAAATTAGCGATTCGTAAAATCGGACCCATTATACAATGACTTCCTATGGGAAGTTAAAAACTGTCAAAGTTTGACGGGTGTTGCTATAGTAGACGATCGACTAATTTTGAAACAAATCGAAACTGAAAATTTGAACGAATCTATGGACGATGCATTACGGTACAAATATATTTACATATTATGTATATCCCTATAGCTTGGCCATCTGTGTTTATACGTAATCATTAAAAATGGTACACGCAGTCCAATTTCAAAGTAACTGAAGTCACTAATAGGAAAAAAGCGTTTAGTCTTAACCTAATAATATCTTTTATTAACTGTTAAATGTCTGTTAAATAGTCACGGGTGTTTATATTAACATTAATAGTCGTTATTAGTTATACTACATAAATGAAATGAGTTCTGATGTGAACTAGTGTAAACAGATTGGTATTGATTGGTATTGAATAAGGACAGGGATATTTGGACACTAAAACATACGTTTAGTATGTGTACATATTCATATTATTAATGAAATAAAATGTTAGGAAAATAATCAATCAGTCATCTGTCGTTGCCAATATACACTGTTAAAAAAAATAATGTCAGAAAATTAAATTGTTTTAACGAGTTTCCAGAAGGAAAATTTAATTATTACAGCCACTGTTATGGTGAGACTTGAGTTTGGGACTGTTACAGAAATATGTGTTCACTTTACATGTATTGATTTCACAAAACATTATGCTTTTATGAAATTCACGTCCAGTCACAAAATCACAAGCACGTCCAATTCCTAATAGGTATATGATTTATTATTAAAAAAATTTGCTACAGTTAAAAAGTTTTCCAATATTCTTTTTTATTAAATGACTGAATTTGAATCAAGTACTCTTTTTAAGACTATATAGTATAGTAACTTTTAAATTAAAAGATAGAATAGCATAAAAGACTTGTTTACTTTAAACAGTAATACCCATTACTCAAGAAGACTATTAATGAACAACTTGACGGTTATTGACGTCGTAAGACATTCAATGAAACCTTAATAACCCACATACCACGTCGTATGACGTCAACACATAATAGTACTCTCTTTTAGACTAGTAGTAACTTTTAAGTTAAAACACAGGATAGCATAAAAAATATGTTTATTTCAAGAAGTAATACTCATTACTCAAGAAGACTATTAATGAACACCTTGACGGTTATTGACGTCGTAAGACATTAAGTGAAACCTTACTAACTCATACACCACGTCGCCCCACGGCAACACATAATAGTACCTACTCTCTTTTAGACTAGTAGTAACTTTTAAGTTAAAAAAACAGAATACCATAAAAGGAATGTTTACTAAAAATAATACTAATTGCTCAAGAACACTATTGATTAACACCTTAATGGTCATTGATGTCGTAAGACATCAAGTAAAACCTTACTAACTCTCATACCACGTCGTACGACGTTAACAATTCCAAATAAAGTATATTAGCTGTCAAAATAGTGTACCAGTTGGACGTTTTGTCATTATAGGCTATGATCGTTAAGGTGTTAACAGAGTTATAGATAAAATATGTATATGTAAGGTAAAAGACCCTGTTATTGACCCTGGCCCAGTTTCTGATCTTTTCAACTTTTTTATAAATTAATAAAAAAACATTTTAAATAAGAAAAAAAATAAATTCTTAATTTAAAGTAATTTATTCTGTGCCTAATGAATAGCAATTGAGAAAGTATAGAATATATTAACTAAATAAAAAAAAAATTTTTAAGTTTAAAATGTGTGTGAAAGCTATTTTTTAGTTGTTTTCTAAACGGTTTACGTTTACCATGTGAGATTTGTGAATAAAATGTAAAAATAGTTATTTTAAATTAGTTTTTGTTAGTTATTTTGTTATTTATAGTTATCTTCGATTAGTTTTTGTTATTTTTCATAACGTAGCGATAAGTTAACATTAAACATTCATTTTTATCAATTAAAAATTATATTGTCTTGAAAGTACATTTTTGAAGTGATACAATTATTGTTAAAATAATGTCAATTTCGTTAGTATTTAAATTATTACAACAGTTTTAGTTGAATAATATTTTTATAACAAAATTTTTATGACAAAATTAATGTTTTTTCTTTTATTTAGGAGTTCAAAGAAAATAAAAACGAACTACCATGATAAACAGTTGGAGCAGGCGCTGGATGAAGTGAAGGCAGGTATTCCTGTGCTAACAGCTGCCCAGAAATTTCATATTCCAAAAACTACACTACTATACAAAAGCCGCGGACAACTATCACCAATTATTGGCAAGCGAGGACCAGAGTGTGTGTTAGGACAAGATAACGAAAAATATCTTGTTGAGTGGGTTTTTTACCTGAAAAAGCATCGATTTCCTATAACACAAGCACAACTGTTGAATAGTGGTCGTATTTTATTGAACACTATGGGAAAAAAACAATTTTTCCAAATAACATGCCTAGCCGTCATTGGTATAACGCTTTTCGTCGTCGGAATCATTAATGTTTTTATTTTTCGTAGTGTTTTGTAGCATCATTTAAATTATTTATAAATTAAATTTTAAAAAACTAGATTTTTTTTTATAATAAATAAGTATTTAATTTATTAATCTAAGTAATGATTTTAGTTTAGTTAAGCTTAGTAAGTACTTCATAAGCTAATCATAATTGAATTTAAGGGTCAAAAACTAGGCCACTGTCAGGGTCAGAAACTGTCACATGAGAAATTTTGAAGGTCAGAAACTAGGTCCTTGGATGTCAATTTTTAAAACATTGATTTAAATTATTAATTCAATTCAAATAATTATTTTACGTATATGACATTATTTTGAAAGCCATAAACTTATTGATAAAATTATTAATTGTCTCCTAAGTTGAAACTTATATTTATTACTGTCGTTTAACTTCGGCCGTCACTCTTAAAAGGTCAGAAACTGGGCCATTTACTTTGTCCTAAAAATATAAGAATGTATTACTATGAGTTCTCTTGAATCTTGGGGGGAAAACCGTAAAATCTACAAATATTTAGAGGCCAGTATCTTTACCTAAGAGAAAAATACTA
Organism: Brachynemurus nebulosus; assembly: GCA_035578155.1. Taxonomy (NCBI): domain Eukaryota; kingdom Metazoa; phylum Arthropoda; class Insecta; order Neuroptera; family Myrmeleontidae; genus Brachynemurus; species Brachynemurus nebulosus. Next base: position 13,656,892 of record JAPWDM010000010.1, on the reverse strand, counting down.
TTATGAGATGATTAAGAGTCCGAACTACACTATAGTGCCGATGACAATTCGTTCACGGTCAAATTTTGGCCGAAATGGAAAACGAAACGAATTTATTTCTCATTTAATAATATTTTATCGGACCGAGAAAGAACTGTCGCCAGTGTGGATCGACCCTAAAACTTATATGTACCAATTTTGAACAGTGTACTATAATCGAACACATCTGACTTTTAAATAGCAATAATAATCAGTGTTGTTGATGTGATGCTTACTTCGTTTCGTTCGAACCGGCAGTTAATGTTTATATCTTTAATGAAATTTTACGTGTCTTAAAAGCCCAATTTAATTTTACACGCCCGACCCCTCATCAATATACCCCTCCTCCCACTCACTCATCGAGTTCGAGTGAATTTGTTATTCTTTTGACATCAAGTAATTTAAATATCTTCAAATCAACCATCAACCAATGTAATGATTTCAATGATCAACAGACGAACAGGAATGATGTGTATGTGAATGACAGAGATATGAATATATGATTTATTAAGAGTTTGTGAATATATCTCTTGTTTTATTGAAATTTTAGGGTTGGAGATACAAATGAAAATAAATTCTTTATACAGTGTCAACTTTCCGGATAAAGTTGAAATCATTTAAAAATGTGTTTCTGTAAGTGTTTTTTTTTTGGGGGGGGGAGGTATAACAATATTACATAATTGTTATATAACGATATGATCATCATCAACTATCGTCAAAATACCATGCGCTGCCCATCATATGTTTGCCACTTCCATTCGACTAGAGGTGAAAACGGTGTTCTTGGAATTCCACTCGGCCTCTTTTTCCGCGATACCGTTCAAGAAAACAGTCTTCAATAATTGTATTAATTGTTTCCTAAAAAAATAAATGTAAATCATCTGAAGAAAACACAGCAATAAGTATTTTGTTTTGAATCACAATCATATTACATTTTCATTTTACCTTCATTCTATCCTTACTCACATTTTTATTCATTATCTACCCCTTTCTTTAATATATTTCACAATTTATTTAATCTTTTTTTTTTAACCTTCATAACCCAACTATTTAAATAAATTCGTTTCCATGTGGTGAAATTTATAACTGTCATCAAGCATTCCATGGATTTGTTTTCATTTTGAACTATAAATATCATCACACACTGTACCATAAAACCTCGGAGTTTTATCCTTTTTTTATATCCCTTTTGGTGTGAATGTAAGATCCAAAAATCGCTTCCACATAAATAACATCCTTGCGCGACCCAAAAAAAACCTTTTTACGAAATTGATTTAAGACCTAATCGTAATTTTACGATTGTATACATATTATAGCAACCTCCATGATTTTTTTGAATAAATTACGGAGTTTTGTTATAGAGGAAGAGGGAAAATTTTAAAGAATAGTGCCGAACGTGCAAAATTTTTATTTCAAGTTTCTATTTAAGAAAAGGCGCGCTGTAAAGGAATTTTGTCGTTTTAATATGTACCAAAAATGAAAAGTTCATAACCAGTTTTCTTCAATTCAACCAATCACCCTGTTTCAAATCGTCACGTCACCAAGTTTATTAAGATTTTTCAGTGCCCGAAAGTTCGTGAATACAATGACAAAATGCTGAAATTAAAAGTGAATTATACCTAAGTTTTCAGTCATTCTTTTCATTTTTATCAAAATTCTAGGACCACTAGAAAAAAGATTTCCGTGGAATAAGTTATATTTTTAAAAGTAATTTCGTCATTTTGATACAAAAAATATCAAGTTTACACCTAAATTATCCTAATTTAACAAATCACCCAAACTCAAGTCACTTCCATGATGCTTGATTTCAATAAAAAGAAATTTTTTAATTTTTGTGATGTCATTAAGTTTACTAAATTGTTTCAGTATCCTAAAAACCATTAGGAAAATGACAGAATGGCGAAACTGCCAGCGAATTATAAGTTTTCGAAGTAATTCTTTTCACTTTTATCAAATTTATACATGTAGGAGCCCTAGAAAAAAGACTTTTGTCATATCTCTAACAGGAATTTCGTTATTGTGATAGCAAATCTAAAAATTTCGCATCCAAATTTTGCACCCTAATTCCTTGGATACTAGGTATAACTTTAGTTCTATTTCATACGTTCAGTGTTGAAATTAACTTTATATTTAATTTTCAGTATAGAAATTATTAGTGAGTAATTGACTGGCTGCTACTAAAAATATTCTTCTTTGAATTACATTCGAGATTTAAAACAAGGTAAAAATGAACACAACTTAACATTAATTGACTATAAATATATATGCTATGTATAAATGTACATATGTTTAAGTACATAAATTACTTAACTACATATGTTTGGCTATAGTAATTGTATAAATATTGTCAGGTCGCAGATTTCCTGTAGAAATTTGTAAATTTGATTTTTTATAGTTTATGGTATTGCGGTAATTTTTGTAGGCAATTTTAATTTTTGTCATAATTAGGTTTCAAATCAATTTTGACACGATCAGTAAGACTGTCAGTATTTCTAAATACTGACAGTCTTACAGATCGTGTATTGATAATACTGAAGTATTCGTATGTGTAATTTATATTATAAAAATTATGATTCAATATTTTTGTCATTAACCTCTTTAGCGGATTGTCAATTTATTTTAAACTGACAAAAAAAATACCATCCAAGTTAACCACCTTCTAGATATCTATGTTAAAAAGGTTTGATTCTAGGATAAATAAAGCTCTCTATAATGTATTCTTTTTCTTATTCAAATAGGTGGCAGCACAAACAGTTACCGACATGAGAACGAGTGTCACTCGTCGTGTCGGCTAGTTGTTAGAATTACGGACCCGAGTGAGACTCGGGGTATCCGCTAAAGTGGTTAAATACTGACAGTATTATTGATCGTGTACAGGCAGCGTTAGATCTTCAAATTTTTTTATTCAATTTACACTGTTTAACGTCATCAAGATGGCAAATCTAATTTTTACTTTCCTGTCCATAAAGGGTTCTATACCGAAGCTACAAGAAGGGGAAGTATATCAGACTAATTTGAGCATATATGGTTTTCACTAGACTTTAGTCCGGAGAAAACCAAAAGTCTGAATGAAAATTTTCAGGACTTGGGCTTTTTTCGGTCTTTTTGTACCTATGCAGATAGGTCGGCGTCTAAATTAATGAATATCGCTAGAGTTACTGGGGATAGAGAAATGAAATCAGGCTCAGAATAATTTCAAAAAAACGATGAAACTTAGAGGAAAAATATAACAAAAGGTCCCAATTATTTTAAGACTTTCTTCATAAGTCACGTGACTTACGAGAATTTTGATTTTTATAGGTCCAAAGACATTCGTCAATCTTCGGACCTATTATAATTTCGTTCAAATACTTGCTATTCTTGAAACATCAGTAGCGCATACAGCAAAAATCCACTTGTCGCACACTCCAAGAAGTGCGTCATCGACATTAAGTGAGGGGAGAGTCCATACCTCGTTTACTCACGTACACTCCTTCTTAAGCATGTGTGTGTGTCCACACAACGTATTCGCCTTAGTCATAGACGGTCATGTATCGTCATATTGTATGCTTATCTTAAAGTATTATTAATTTACCTATGCATGTTATATTACAGACATACTACAAATAATTTTCTAAATACCTCAATAAGGCTTAATCATTTTCTTGCTTTAACACAAATATAATGTGTTTTGAGAATTTCTTTTATTCGATAACGAAATGATAGAACCTTATTCTGAAGTAGTTTATTACTAATAATTTGTATATATTGACTCGAATTATAGGAACCTATAATCCTGTACCTTTTATTCAAGGACATGTTTGAAATTATTTTCATTTCAGGAAATTGGACGTGATCAATTCATATGATGTGTAAAAGAAACTGAACAAAAAAAAAGTACGAGTAAATGAAAAGTATAAAATAATCTATTTTAACATAATAATAATTTAATTCAGCTACATTCAGAGTTCGCCACCCCCCAACATTATCCCCATTCAATTTATCTTCCATTAAACACATACATAATGTGAATTCAAGTTGTATTTAGATGTAATTTTTGAAAAAAAGATGAGACATGAGCTTATACTGAAAAAAAAAAAATGAGTCACTGATTCAAAAGAAGTGATTCTTCTAATAGTAAATGATTCTTTTGTAGTGTCTTTCCATATTTGAAAAAAAATTTCGATTTGTAGCAAAAGCTTTGAGTTTGCTCTTTCTCAAGCAAATAAATACATTTTTTCGTACTATTAGAACAATCATTTTGTTGAGTCATTAATACATATTTTTTTTATATGTATAAATAATATTAATAAGGAATAAATTTTTCACTACACGATCTTTTCCGACCTTCGATTCTTTATGATGCATACAAAAATGACTGGCAATAATATATTCTAATACTGAAGATAGTGAAGTAACAAAATGATGAATTAAACGGTGACAGTCCATCCTGTAAAACAGTGTAATGAATACTGCTTGCTGCTTGTAAGACAGTCTAATGAATCAAGGTGCTTGGTCCGACCAAGTTGGTCGCCACACCACTCACCAGCCTGGCTATATGTCTTACATGTATGAGTGGGGTACATTTCAACAGCGTTTCATTCGATAGCATTTGAATAATTATAAGACGGCATTTTTGTAAGAAAAACAATTAAAAAATATTTTTCTGTCGGGAATGGAACTTTTTACTGTGCTGTTTTACAAATTTTACGGAGCTAATATTACGGAAAGAATATTCTATCCTTTAAATTTTCTATGATTAATTATAATTTTTATATTTTTACCGTACAAAATTGAATATGTTCTCCTTTTACACGTCGATTGTAGTGCTGAGCACAGTAATTTTTCTATGAATTTTCTCTCCGTGTAGGAATGAGATGTTTTTCCATGATGAAAAGTAGCCCATATCCTACATCTCCGTGGCTATTGCTACGTTTGAAACTGACTGGTTAAAGGGTTGAAGCCTGAAGATGAGAACAACAACGTTTAAACACATTTTTGCTCGAGAAACTATTGGTTTCTTCAAGACAAAAAGTAGCGTTTACCATTCTTCGTTTTCCTATCAATCTCTATCCACAATTTCAAGTCGAATACATATAGAATTAACTCTTCACAAACATTACAATATAAAAGTTGAGAACTCTACTGTTAAAACATTTATATCGATTTTGTGTTATGTCCCATCGTTAAGTGTGCAGGAAATGTATATCTTTTCTCCCTCACACGCAAACGTACGATCGAATAGGATGTGAGAGAGTAGACAAGTAAACATGTAACAACAGTGATCGAAGAATCCGACCGATTTATTTGAAAACGCTTCAATCAAGCATCTCTTGACTTCTTTGCCGCAACTTACAATCTTCTTATGTTTCGTTTTTACGAACAAGCGCAGAGTAGACTGATTCGGTTTTTATCGGTGATATAAAACAGATTCTGTAAAACGCTGAACAGAGTTTAATAGTTCATACATGATGTCTGAAAAAAATAAATTATTACCTAAATAAATAAATTGTTACCTCTATTTTCGCCAAAAAAAATTTTAAACTTATAATTTCATTATTTGACTTTATTTGGCGATAAACCTCAATATTAAGACCAGCAAAAAACCAAACAGATTTTTTTAATCAATCTTCAACATGTCGACCGGTTTCGGTGTCTCAAAACACCATTATCAACACAAGAATATAAAAATCAATAAATTAAAAATGAAAAAATTTTTTCATAAACAAAAGAAACTAAAAACGTTTTAGTTTGGATCAAAACCAATCGAATCAAACAATGTCAAATATAGCAACTCGTTGGTTGCAAAAAAGGAAATACGAACATCACTACAAATGATATACGAAAACGGAAATGTGACACAACAAAAAAACATCTGAAGACCAAACCAGCCCCCACAGGTACCCTCCTGGATCCGCCTATGACTCAAATGCACATCAAACTCGGACTTATGAAAAACTTTGTCAAAGCTATGGACACTAATGGAAATGGTTTTTGTTACTTGAAACAGAAATTTCCAAATATCAGCGATGCTAAAATAAAAAAGGGTGCCTATATTTGCAGGGCCACAAATTAGATACCTACGGACTGATAAACAGTTTGAATAAAAACTTAATCCGATCGAAAAATCTGCTTAGACATGTTTTCGAAATATTGTTTATAATTTTCTTGGAAACCACAGGGCCAAAAACTAAAAAGAGTTGGTTAGCAACTTCTTAACAGCTTACAAGGATATGGGATGTAATATGTCGCTCAAAATACACCTTTTACACTCACACTTGGATTTTTCTTCTTACAATTTGGGGGCCATTAGCGACGAACACGGTGAGCGGTTCCATCAGGAAATATCTAACATGGGAAAACGGTACCAAGGCAAGTGGAGTGCGAACATGTTAGCTGACTACTATTGGACACTCAAAGGAGATGTACCTAACGCCAAATATTCCCGAAAATCTTGAATAAAATTAAAATATAAGTTATTTTCCTTCATTAGATATAATTTTTAACCATATTTAATTTAAAATAAAAAAATTTTAGCTGCTGTTGCAAAAAAACTGAGGGTGATTGAAATTTTTTAAAAACGCAGGTTAGTTACAAATTAGTTGTAAATACATAATAACCCATTCAATTTCATTTAACTTTTATTAAGGTCATTTTTGTCTATCAGTGTTATTGGCGAAAGCGTAAAGCAATATTTTGAAAATTACCAAACAACTTTTCAAATACTTATTGAGTTTTTCTTCCACAACTTTTTCAAGTGAAATTTGAATCTTACCATGGTCTCCGAAAGTGGCAATGAACGGCAAATAAAAAAAAAAAAAAAACACCGATATAATGATAATAAGCAATTTGATGGCAGTTAGAGTAAAATATTACAACTTTTGCAAACTTTTTTGTTAGCCAATCAAGAACGATTTAGCTCTAAGAGCACGCTTCAGTGTTTGAAAAGAACATCTTATTTGAACATGAAAAAGACTTGAACTTCTTTTTCATCACCCTCTTACATCTCTTCCGTATTCTTCGTCTTCTTCTTATATAGAATTAGTTATCAATTGAATGAATACGTATGCATTATATGTATGTATATGTATTTAATGCTTTGGTTTTTGGGGAAAAGAGGGATTCTCTTGCAATTTTTTTTTTTTTTTGCTTTAGTGATTCTCAAAGTCGCCACCTGCAGTGGGAGGTCGGAGGAACAATTGATTATAGATAGATCACATACCCATTTTCTATGTAGACATTGCAGGGGTCGTTTGAAATTTTTAGGTGCCAAAACGAGTCGCGGTCCAAAAAGTTTGAGAACCACTGACCTAAACGATTGTTATTTTTTCCCGAGCCCCGGTTTATTTCCCGTATATAAGCCCCGATTCGATTAGTGCCGCTTTTCTTAGAATTGTCTGGTTGTAAAAATTAATTGTATTAGTTAATTTAAGCCCGAATGCAACTTCAGTGAGTGAAGATGTTAAGATGTTAGTATAGATACTTTTTTTATGAAGCTTAACGAATCTCCCATTTTTAACAAAAATTTACTTAAAACAAGGTACTTTCGAATCGAGTAAGTTATACAATTTTTGATTAAAGGCTACAAAAATAACCAGAATACAAAATTAATGGATCTTTTGTTTCTTTAAGGTGAATCGATTAGTAGGTACTGACAAATGAATTACTAAGTAAGTCTATTTTTTTCTCTATAAATAAATATAATTTATGTGTAGAAAAATAAGTTAAATTTTCTAATACATGTAACAGTATTAATATTTGATTATTGTTCAGTCTTCAAATTTTAATAATTTTAAAAGTAATCAATTTGATTCTGGTAGTTGATGTGTACGAACACATGATAACTAACACGTACACAAATATATTATGGGTGTGTTCGTGTCATTTGTAAAAATTTGACATTTTTGTAATTTTTTTTCTATTTATTATAATAACTAAACGTCCAATATTGAACAAAATAGTTTTTTAATCATTCAAAAACATAAAAGAACATGATTTTTAGTTTCTTAAAGTTGGTTAATAATGACACAACTTACTTAAATACATACCACTCATTCACCTCTAATCATTCTTTGGCATTTATTCGTACGTTAAAAATTCTAACTTTGAAAATTTATTTCTTTTAAACTGCACGTTAGAAATTATTCAAAAGAGTGTCAGTGAATGCATCATATCTTTCTCTATAATATACTAAAATTTCAAATTCTAAACTTGGAAAATTTCAAGTGATCGATTCATCTTAAAGGCTGAAAAAAGTAAATATTTTAAAGCCAGTAATAAAATTACTATAGGTTTAGAAAGTACTTTTATATTTCTTGATACTATAGACAATTTAGTAATTTGTGTTTGAGTATTTTAACAAATTTTGAACAAAATTTTCGGAATATTAATCAAAAAATTTTAAAAATTTGTAATTTACTTTTAAAATTTAATTACGTAAAACAATATCATCTTTATAATTACCAAAAACATCAAGGGCGATGGTGGTGTAATGGTCAGCATAGTTGCCTTCCAAGCAGTTGATCCGGGTTCGATTCCCGGCCATCGCACATTACTTTTTTGGTATTTTATTTACTTTTTTTTAAATTTTTCTATAAATTACAAAAGAGATTTTTCTTTAGCATTGTTATCAATATTATACATATTCAAGTTTTTCAAAATTTAATTTATAATTAAAAATCTTAAAATATTTTTTGGGTGCTACTGACATCTAGTAAAAAATATATAAACTATTATTAGTAGTTACCACAAGTTGTTTGATGAATGTAGTGCTCGTCTTGACGAGTATCGTATACATACGTACAAGCGTTTCGTATAGTCTCTTTAATCGAGCATAGATGTCACTATAAGTTTCAATTTGTATTCCTAATTGGAATAATTGATGTTGGGGGTGCTGGGGATTTAATAAAATATAAGAAATAGATCTGTTGGTGTATTTAACGAATAATATTTTAGTTTGAACGTACTCTCTATCCAAAAATGATCAAAAAACCAGTATTTTTTATTTCACCTTTTTATGTATTGTATAATACTTCGAAATAGTTGCGTAAGGATTTTATGATAAATTTAAAGAAAATTGTGTTAAACATATTCTATTAGTGACCATTTTTGGCTTTATACAATTATTGTTTAACGCTTTGAAAGATTTTAGTACAATTTATTTAGTAAAGAATAGCTTTTTAAGATGTAAAACGTTCGTCCAAATGTTATTAAAATGACTTTCTTTTCAATCATACATCAGTTCAAACAGATCAGACGTCTGTTTTTGATTTCTTTTATTAAACTGGTTACAACTCTAGTAACATTTTATTAAAACAAACAAATCAAATTGAAAATATTTTTAAGATTTATATGCGCCAAAAAAAACAATATAATAATATCATGTCATGATGACAGATGTCACCCTAAAGCATTTTTTTTTAATATTAATTTTATTAAATGAAACAAAAATTTAAAAAAAACATTGTTTTTTCTTTTGTTCTATGTGGAGAGAGTGTAAGTCAACACGAAATTAATGAATTGAAATACGTCTAAAAGTATATTAATTATTTTATTTGATTCTATAATTTCGAAATTAAGTAGTTTTGCAGGTACAAATATAGATTTAGTAGAGCATTTGGCAAGTATCGATCTCTAAATTTCTTAAAAAAATTAAAAATACGCTCAAGTGCTCTTTCTCTATCAAAAATAGTTCGACCAAGATTTTTAAAAGGGGAATGTAAAGCTCGAACCGCCTACTTTTTGAAGTTGAAATTCGAGAAACTTAATTTTTTCAGGATAATAGTTTCTGTAAAGAATATTCACCCCAAAAAAGCATTTGAAATTTTTTCTTATTACTTCGAAGTTGTGGACGATATTGAGAAAATGTTTTAGTATTTTTAACTTTATTTTCTTTTCTTGAGAACCTTCGGGGTTTGGTAATTTTAAATTGTCAACATTTTTTGTAAGTTTAACGTATCCTTAAAACACATGCCATTTGTCAAACTGCTCAGACTTTTCCGTTAATAAAAAAAAGGTATTAAGAGAATAAAATAGCCTTTTTTTATTTAATTATTTTTTTGAGGGTGATAAAAATTGAAAACGCGGCAAGGATCACCATGCGCTATGCCGTTTACTTATTTCAAATCCCCAATTTTAATGGGATTACTTGATATTTCGTCCGTTAAAATCTGTCCGTACCATTAATTTTGATATGTAATTAAAATCGTGACAAATGAGGTAGTATTGTACTAGCAAAGAAAGAGTTATTGATGTACCGTGGATGGTGTAGCGCTTATACCATTATTTTGTATTAATATTGAAAATTATCTTCTTGTAGTATAAACTTTAAAAAAATGCCCGATATGCTTAATAACTCTTTAACTTAATTTTACTTCTTGTATCTAAGGTATACATGTGAGCATATAGTTCTGGTATATTAAAAACCCCTGTCGCAGCATCCTGCATAACATAGCGAATTTTCGTTTATAAAAGTTAGTTTTTCTTGGAAACTAGTTGACATAGAATAATAGCTTAAAGACCTTCTTTATGTGATTTTTTTTATTCTTTCCAATGGTGTAAAAAAATTTAAAAAAAAATTTTTGAATAAGGGGAAATTATGGCGAAAAACTAATTTTTTCACGAAAATTGCCAAAAAAACCATGTTTCGGACGTGTCTGATTAACGAACTCGTCTAACGACTTGGGACTTCCACTATTTTCACCAAATTTCGTAAACGTAAGACATTTCGTTCGAGAGTTATCGCGCGGACATATATATATATATATATATATATATATATAAATTTTAGTAAGTATTATTTTCGGTTTCTAGGGACCTCAAAACAAATTTCTGCCATAGTTCCGGGCTCAAGTCGCGTCATGACAGTGGCTGTAATAGCTGAATTCCATTCTGGAAATTCGCTAAAAAGAGCAGTTTTCATCATTACACATGTCAGACACCCACATCTCACTGTCCTTCTCTTGCACACTCACTCCCTCTTTGTTTACCACACATTCAGTTTGAATTTTCCTTAAAGTATTTAAGTGTAAGCTATAAGCAAGCATACTCGCGTTTTTCTTGCAACTTACAATGCATATATTGAATCATTAATATATAGTTATCCTTATTTATTATTTATAATTGTTATATTCGATATCATTATTTATTTCTTATAGAGGTGTTATGCATTCTGCCCACCCAATAGGCATATATACGTACGTAATTTTATTATAAACTATATGGGATCCTTTACACAAAATAATTTCTGTCTATTGTATATCAGTTCTTAATTGTATGGTGAGAGTGCCGGGAAAAAACATTGTTTGAGGGGGTCTTCTAACCTACGGAGGAAAAATTTCGGTTTTTTTTTTAAGAAGTTATTTTAATAGGAAGTTACCATCAAAATATTTATATTTTAAGAACATATAAGACAATTTTCATACAAAAGAGATGAAAATTCAAGGACTTATAATGATTTAAATACAGTATTGTAAAAAAAAGTGATGTGCTGGTTGACATGATTTTGGGATTTAGGTATGTTCATCTGCAGCAGAAAAAAGAAAACGATTCTGGTTCATAAAGGTTGTAATTTTGGCAACAATTGCAAGGAAAAAAATTTTTTTAAGAATTTAAGAATGGCAGCAGTTTGAAAAAAAATTATTTCTTTATTTTTAAAAATAGTAAAAATTAAAATTTTGCAATTACCGTAGCCCCTAGAATAAGGCAACATATGTATTGTAGGTACATGCCAAATTTGAAGTTGATTGGATAAATAGAACTGTAGAAATCATGTCGACCAGTTTGAAAACTGTAATTTCAAGAAAAATGAATTTCAAGTTTTGAAGTAGGTATAATATTGGGTACCGCAACCTAGGGTATTATAATGGCTATAATTACATAATTTTTCAAAATTTTTAAATTTCCTTTTGAGGACACATTTTTAAAGGCCTAGTAGACTTTCAGAAAATGAAACAAAAAAATTCTGTTTTAAAACTAGACTAGAATAATGCCTTAAGCCGTTAAGGGATAACACTTCTGTAACAACCGACCAAAAGTGTTTTTTGGATGGAAGGAAAGGCATGAAAAAGCGGAATATTTCTTTATAGATTGTTGTGGTTTAGAGTTGTTGAGGGAAAAATATTCAATAAGCTGTAGACAGGGTCGGCTAGAGAAATGACGGGCACAACAAAAAAAAAGTTTTCCCCAAAAAATAGAATTGACGCGTAAAGAAAAAAACTTTTTCCGGGCCCCTAATCGAAGCTGCAGGCCCCCTTTTTAGACCCGGGACCCCCGGGCAATTGCCCTACCTGCTCTACCTTCTCGCCGGCTCTGGCTGTAGAAATCGAAATTGATAAAAGTTGTCTAGTCAGCTTGGATGTTACTCGAAAATATTACTACTAAAGCAAAATGTTAATAGTAATAGTTAATAGTTCAGTTATTAGGTCCGACGAGAGGGTGGGGTAACGGGTGTTGTTGCCCCGCGGCCCGGGCTTGAGTAGGGAGCCCGTAGCTATCGGCAGAGGGCCCGGGAAAAAAAAGTTAAGAGTTTCTTTTTGTTCACTACTTATTTCTTATGAGAAAATTTTTTCAAAATGCATTTTATTCCCGGGGCCTCTACCATTTATATCCATGGCCCTGACCACAGAATATTCAGAAACAAACTTCGTATCTCTATACTAGCTTTCTCAATGTGGACAATAGCTTACGTCACAAATGACCTAATTTCCCACTACTGCAAACGCACGACATGTTACAACATAAATTTCGTATCAATGTATGCGTGTGATGTACGGTTGTATTTGTACCAACATCACATTCTGTCCGTGGAGGGAGACGACTGCAGTGTAGTGGCAGTGTATATGTATGCCAGTGAAGGGTACATGCATATTACTATACATGTATTCGCTTATTGTTGAAACTGGTTGATAACAATTGATCTGAAAATGGCTACAGTTGCTGTGTGACTGACACACTTAAGCGGTATCGAACCACTCACTGGCACACTGCTATCCACAATTTTTTACAAACACGCTTAGGGCTTGGCCCTGACAGTTATTATCCGATATCAGTATTGTTCGGGATCCGATATCAGTATCGTTCCTGCGTTATTTTCGAGTCAATGATTCCATTACAACTTGATACAGCTACGTGTACGTATGTTCATATGAATGAATGATGTTTTTTTAAGACTGTTCTGCGTCTTGTTGTGTCGGTTACCGGCAAGTAAGGTAATTATCTACCTTATATGGTAACACAAAGGTACCGCCGCACCTATATTATAACACTTCGATATAATATGTACCCGGTACATACCTACACCGCTCTCACTCCCGCACGTCCCGCGCACCGTGCATCACCGTCAGTGAATTTTGTTGTGCTGGTGCTGTTGGCTGGTTTTCTTGTTGACCATAGTTACAGCAAGCCACCGTCGCCGTGTATTTATCATATCTAATGATCACCTTGTTGTTTTTTTGACAGATTTTTCTTTTATTTAAATACATTGTGGATTGTGTGGTTCTATGTCTGTCCGGTTGGTATGTATGGGTCGCTGGCTGCATGGTCTCTGGTATGTACTTTGTTGGTTGTGGATCATCATCTTCTTAAAAATCCATCATTTACGTCAATTTTATGATTGGTATTTGGTTAATGAGGATTAAATAATTGGTTCAGGTGTATATTTCATTTATTTTGTTTTGGTTTTTGAATTTTATTATGTTGAAGAAATATTTTTTGTTTTAATGTTGGCGTTTTTATGGGAAAATATTTTGATTTTTGAAAATTATGTAGACAATGAGAATAGGGTACTTGACTGAAGTTACAAAAATATTCTAAAAGCATTGTTTTTCCTTATCAGTTAAGTGATTTTTTATTTTCGACAGATTCTGTAAAGAATCATCAAAAAAACTAACCCTACAATTTTAAATTAGAAAAAGGCGGGAAAAACACCTCACTATAGTGACGTCACAGTTTGAAGCAACTAATCGTCAATGTGACAAAATTTAGAACCTCAAAACTTTGATTATATTCATAAAATGTCAAAGTAAAAGAAAGTATTTATTAGAATTCTGGCCAATTATTATTACTATTTATACATATAAACTAATAGAAATATTCAAAAGAAAACATAATTTCACTTCACCGATGAAAATGATCAAAATCGACATATCTAGCTACAAAATGTTACGTCCCTGCGGGCTCGCGCAACAAACTCATATTCGTGAGAAATAAGCCTCTTTTCCCACTTATTGTACAATATACTATTTATGTTCTGGTTGCTGTTTGAAAATTACTATGCTGCCTTGAAAACAGAGCGCCTGCGTTAGACCTGCGCCCCATCGCCATTTTGTCTTTTAAATTGAGAAAATAAAAAATCTTTTGTATACCTTAGATCACATATATAGGTATATATATATATATATATATATATATATATATATATATATATATATATATATATATATATATATATATATATATATATATATATATAATATACTCTAAAAAGGTTTATATTGAATGCATTATTCATTACGAATTCAAAAAAATTCTTCACTAAAACTTTTCATTCTGGTATTCAAAGGTGATAATTATAAAGCCTTAAATTTGATATAATTCTGAAGCACTACCGAAAAATCAAATATAAAATCGATATTCATTGGATGGATTATTATGTATTACTTAAAATCTTAAAGTTGGTATCATGTGACGTAGAATTGTTAACCGGAAATAAAATTTGAGTATAAAAAACTAGTCCCTTCATTGGGTCATAATTTCTTAAGAATTTAACAAGTCGTTAGTCATTTTCGAGGTATCTACTGTTGGTCAAAATATGGTATTGTATACTCCATATTTTTTCCTTTAGTTATACAAATTAAAAATTTTTAATAGTCCAAGCAAAAAATTTTTTAATTCGGTCCTGCAGGCAGGCGTTGTATTTACAATACGTTTCCGACTTAAGCGCCATCAATCGAATCGACGTAACTCGAAGAGTGCCAATAAATCCAACTATTATAAGATTGTTATTGTGTCATTTTAGTTTAAATTCATTAACGTCACGCACGGCCGTTGTCTTTCTTTCAAATTGAACAAGAAAAACATTTTTTTTATAAGAATCTGATAAATTGATCAAAGAAATATGTAATAACTACTTAATAACCACTTATTACGTCAGTTCTATTAAGTTTTTAAATTATGTAATGATGTAATCGTATTTGTCAACCGTTGCTGCATAGTTCAAGTGTTCAAGTCCAACATAACATTCTTTTTTTTCCGCCGTGGTTATCAAGAAAATCACGTCTTGATGTGCGTGAATGAACATGCTAAGCGAGAAAGAGTAAGGCTTAAATTAGATGTATCCGAGTAGGTACCTAAGTATGGGCGAGGAGATTATGTATTTTGATATTTGAAAACTACTACTGATTTCTTGATTTTTAAAAATTGTACTACACATCAATTAATTTGGACTCAAATTTGATATAAAGTTCATGAACTTTGATGCCTGCAAAAATGCAAAATACCCTTGGTCAAAATTTGCAGAACGTGTCTCAGTCTACTTTATTTAAGTCTATTTTTTGATACTAAAATTCAAGAAAGTTATTATCACTTTATGGTTCCACGTGAAGTTTTCCAAATTAATTTTACTAAATGTCGGAAATTTTTTATTATAAGACATAAACAATATTTTTATTTCAAAGGGAACAGTATGAACTTTTTAAAACGCTGCGCTTTCAATCATTATACTTTTACAGTGAAAGTTACAAGTACCGGTTTTCGTTTTACCATAAATAACTCGTGGAAAGGTTTTCGAAAAGTATATTCCAAAAAGACACCACACTTTATGCAAAAAAAATTGCTGTATTTCATTCAAAATTTTAAAGTGAAAAGAAAAGATTTAAATAATTCTTGCGACAACGATCTTCTAAAAAAATATTTTCTAGCAAAATAATTACCGCGGTGACGTCATTAGGATAAGTAAGACAGGAGTATTTAAAATTATAAAAACCACTCTAAGTTTCTAATGAAATATTTTTATCGTTATGACGTCATCATGAATACTGAAATATCTAAAAGCGTAAAAAATCGTTATTCTAATGACAAATTTGAGACTAAATTATATGTTTTACAATTATTAGGCTTATTTTTTCAGTTATAATAAAGTTCCTGTGGGCAATTTAAAAAAAAAAGTGTTTATAAAATAAAGTTCTAAAAATAACATTAATATTCTTTTTTAGACCAGCCTAGTGACCAAGCCTGCTTAGGCACTGGTACTTTGGACTGGTAGGTCGAAGTTTTCAATACCGTGAGCGATTATGCGGTTCTTGTTCAGATATATAGGTACCTTCCAAATTCTGGCCCCCTACCACCTCCTTTCTTCTCGACTCACATTATAATACCACTGTAATATATTGTAATATAAACGATGATCAAGTTTAGAATTCCATTGTAGTTGTTATTATATTTCTTTTTGCATAAACTTTGATATTTTAAAGATTATTTTCAGAATATTAAACTTTTCGTTTTAGCCATACTGCATAAGAAGTATCAAATTATTTGTCAACGACTATAAATGTATAACGTAATTACCCTATTCTCTTTCTATCAAATATAAATGTATATTTTTTATTTCAATTTTTATAATTTCCTTTGATGTTTTGCCGGTTAAATTGATGGTGTTAAAAAAAAAGTTACGTTAAATACATCGACCGCACATTATATTATTATAAAAACTTTTAGAACGCTAACCTGTGTCCCACAAGAGCCTAACATACCTACCTAGGCGTATGTATTTACATGTGTAAAAGTTAAAAAAGTTGGTATACATCATATTTTGTTGATTTAAAAAATTGTTTTCTTCATATTCTTTTTGAAACACACTTAATGGAAGCGTTAATACAATATTAAACAATTAATTTTTAATGTTTCCTTCAATTTTGATTTGTGAGCATTTCATTTAAATTTTCAACCAAATACTCTAGCGATGTGGAAAATATAAACAAATGTTTCTTTGTCATTTTTCATCAATGAATAATTTATAAAATTTTGTGAGCCGATTTGTGATATAATTGAAAATTTTTGATTGGATAACAATTATTTTTCCTTTTAATCAGTGAGACATCGTACTTATTGAAATTATCACGTGACAGCTAAAAAAAAAAACATGTAATTCCACAGAGTGTTCCCTTATTGAAGTAAATACACCGATCACAAGATACATCAATCTGATACTATTTGCTATACAGGTAGGCCAGTTAGATGTTATTGTAATATACCCAATTTTCTTACTACAGCTTACTACGGGCAAGCCATCTCCGTAGTTACAAGAGTAAATAAACTTTTAACTACCATAGTAAATACCATAATTACACAAAAATTCTGTAATTTTCATCTATTTTACCAGTGACTTTCAACTAGGTAAAAAGTATAATTTAAAAATGGAAAGCAGATTTTGTATCTAAAGTAAGTAAATATTCGCCAATCCACTTTCCTCAAGAGGAAGTTAGTTATTTTCGATTTCCGAAAGCACACGTTTTTCTTTTATACGGACGTATATCATATAAACCCATTTAGTTTGCAATGTTTTAATAATTAGTTTCCACGCCACTGAGTTATACCATGTGAGTTTTTTGTGAGTTGCCATTTCTATTACAACCAAATTTTTATGATAGAAATGGTACTGGAAAGGGTTCTTTCCTTGGATGTAATGGAAATGTAACCAAGAAAAGCACTATCGGTTGAAGTAGCCTCAAGTACATATGCATATTTTTACCACCTAACTAAAAAATTAAAGAAAAATTAAAAAATTAAACTTGGGTAAAAAATTTTTTTTTGCTCATTTATGTTGTTAATTAATGCATTAGATCAGTTTTATCGAAAAATTAATATACAGTCCCATTTAAAAATCTATAAGTTTCTATCGTAGCTCGAAAACCATAAGAGCTATAAAGCTCCTAACTATGGCAATCGGTTGCCCCCGTCGATATCTACAACTCTTTTTTGAACAATTTTTTGATCAAATCAACGGTTTGGCTGTAATAAAAATTTCAACTCTTGAAAAACTCACACAGTATATGCATTTAAAAATTGGAACCAAAAATCTAGCGAAACTGGTTAACCTGTATAGTATAATATACTAATCAATCAAATGATGTTGCACCGACCATTAAAATGGAAAAACCCAATACTTTTATAAGTAATCTATATACCCTACTTATATGATAAGTTGGATTTTCGATGTGCGCGATTGATGCAAACACCACTGAACAGATTTCGATGAAATTTCGTAAATTTATTCCTTAGAGCAGGGGTCGCCAACCTTTTCTGAATGGCGGACCATTTTTTAAAAAAATAATTTTTAGCGGACCGCACAGTGAAATATTTTTCAGTGTAGTATGTGGCTTATGTAGGCTTTTTTTAACGAATTTTTAGAGATGGCTGTCAAAAGAATTTTTATCAAATTCTTTTGACACGTTTTCATTTTTCAAGAGCCCATGCTGAAATTACAAAACTTTGAAACTGTTTCTCTCAAAATTGGTACTGTCAATTAATTTTTTTTTTGGTATAGGCTCGTATTATTGGTATTGAATTAAATAAACGTCTAGAGAAGTTTCGTTCTAAAGCATCTTTTGAAAAATCATTTTTCGGACCAACCACCTTAAAGCATCTAGTTAGTAAGTCTGGTAAGTCCAGTTATAATTTGAAAATTTTCTACATTATATGAAAGTAAAATTTTTGAAATGCAATAGAAATTCTTCTTATTCTATATACTCTTTGGCCGTATAAATGTTTTTAATTTTTTGATCGGTCTCAAACCCACCTCAATTATTTATAAATGATTTGTAATTTTATTTGTTCTCGTTTGAATAAATTTTAGTTAACCACAATTTTAAATTAAAATATTTTATTAACAATAATTGAAAAATGACTTTAAGTCGGTTTTTTGAGGACAAATAAGTTCTTGTCCGTATTTTAAAATGCAACATAAATGGCGTCACACCTACTTCAAAACCAAAACATTTAAATTTACAATTATTGCATAATCGAGTCCATTGTTTCGAATCAAATTTCATTTTTAAATAAAAAGTGAAACCTAAGTACATATATACAAATCGCTTTTATAATAATTATTACAATTTTTTTTTGTTTTGGAGGAATTTATTGCATAAATTTTGCAAACAATTGTTTGGTATCGGTGGATAGGTTTTAGAAGGAAGTTGAGAGTTTTTAGAATCTTTCTTGAGTTATTTTTTTTCTTTTCTTTTCAATGAGTCCCGAAAATTCTAATTTTAATAAATATTCAGATCATAAACTGCTTTTTAAAAAGAATTTTCGGCGTCTTTACTTTAATTATTTTGAGAGAACTAAATTAAATAATTTTTGTACTGGTGTAATAAATTAATTAATAAACAAAATTATGTTATTAATAATTAAAATGAAAAGATTCAAAAAATGAAACAAGATGAGAGAATGAAATTAAAAACACGAAGCCAAGACAAAAGCTAAAAAACAATCACCTCATATAGGGAGGTAATTTGTCCAGTTATATTTAAACTATGATATCTATTTGTCCGTACAACGTTGTATGCTATGCTGCCCCGCGCCGGAGCAATAATGTGTTTTAGCTACAAATACCGTAAAAACAGCCAGCATGGCCTTAATTTTTGATATAAATTTGCACTACAATAAACTCTGTTGGTAGATTTTTATTTTAAATTTTAACGGATATAACGAATAAAGTAGCATTGTTTCATGTTTTTTTACTAAAATAACAAAGATACTACAAAATTCTTTTTACTACTGTTGTCCACATTTTATTTATATTCCAAACAATATTGTATAATAAAACGTAATGGATTGAAAATTTCGGGAAAATGGTTCTAGTTGCTACACACTGATGTAACTTTACTTACTTAAAGAAATTATTTTGATAGTGCACGAATAAATAAATGTGAAAATTATTTTTTATTACTCATGCGGGAGAAGTACTAACTTGGCGCACACATTTCTGTACACAAAATAGCTGTTTTCCCACTGTACTCTTCCCACATACTTTTTTGTGTGTGGAAGGGAACTTTCCGCACGCAAATTGACAACAAAACACGCAAAGCCGCCTCTTGATTTTTCATTTAATAAATATTTCATAATTATTTCTATAGAAACCACCAGCAAAATAATTTAACAATAATTAATTCAGAAAAAAAAGACGAACACTTAAAAATATTATTTTAAAAAGTAATAAAAAAATGTCAAAAATAGTAATAATAATAGAAAAAAGTATGTGAAATTCGTAATAAAAAATAGTATGTGCAACTCGTGCGGGATTGTCGGTTGCCCCACTCAAGCGAATGAGCGCACTCACGACGTTCGTGCGCTCAACTTCGCTTTCGTGGGCAATCGACAATTTCCCGCACTTATTGCACAATATACTATTTTATTACTCATGCGGGAGAAGTACTAACTTGGCGCACACATTTTTGTACGCAAAATAGCTGTTTGCCCACTGTGCTCTTCCCACATACTTTTTTTGCGTGCGGAAAGTTAAAACCACCGACAAAGTAATTTAAACAATAATTAATTCAGAAAAAAAAGACGAACACTTAAAAATATTATTTTAAAAAGTAATAAAAATGTCAAAAATAGTAATAATAATATAGAAAAAAGTATGTGAAATTCGTAATAAAAAATAGTATGTGCAACGTGCGCTCAACTTCGCTTTCGTGAGCAATCGACAATTTCCCGCACTTATTGCACAATATACTATTTAAATACTTATGAGGTTATGTAATTTTTCCTGTAATAAAATTACCTACCTGGGTTTTGTAGTTTCTGAAATATCAGTTAAAGTTTGCAGACTCGCTGAGAACACTAACTTATCTTATGATCTGAAAAAAATTAATGATCTAAAGAAATTGGGGCTGCCAAGGACTTTGTTGAATTTATGAATATACCATCAGCAGTTTGTCAGCACAAAGGTTATAAATATTCTTGACACTACACAAACAAAAATGATACAGACATTGCAACAGGCAAACTTGGTTGCTTTTACGGTACTTACATTATATGATTATGATCTACGAAATATGTGTATGTGTATACCGTACCTATACTAATATAAAGATGACGAAATCCTTATAAAAGGTGTTGGACGTTAATTATATTAGATGGATAGAACGAACCTATCGGCAATTTAAAAAGACCACCAAACGTGTTTCAAGAGAGTGGCCGACTGCTTGCCTTCTAATAATGAAGTTATTCTGAACAAAAGGCTCATTGAACAAAAAAAAAAAAAAAACTTGATACGTACAGATTACTGTGTCGTTGAAATTTTTACGGAAGGTAATTCCACAACAATGGCTTCAAATAATTTTTTATTAATCATGCGGGACAAGTACTAATTTGGCGCACACATTTCTGTAGGCAAAATAGCTGTTTGCCCACTATACTTTTCCCACATACTTTTTTGCATGCGGAAAGTAACTTTCCACACGCAAATTCACAATAAAACACGCAAAGCCGCCTCTTGATTTTTCATTTGATAAATATTTCATAATTATTTCTATAGAAACCACCAACAAAATAATTTAAACAATATTTAATTCAGAAAAAAAGACGAACACTCAAAAATATTATTTTAAAAAGTAATAAAAATGTCAAAAATAGTAATAATAATAGAAAAAAGCATATGAAATTCGTAATAAAAAATAGTATGTACAACTCGTACGGGATTGTCGATTGCCAACCCAAGCGAATGAGCGCACTCACCGACAATTGCCCGCACTTATTGCACAATATACTACTCTAACACTGTTTAAATAGTCTTTTGTAGGATATCATGAAAACGTATAACAATTAGAAGTTTATCTGGTCTGGTTTGGAAAGTAAAGGAAAATTTAAAACTTACTATATATGAGCAAATAAGGAATTAATAGAAAAATTTACGATAAAAAAAGTGGCCGAAAGATGATCTGGTACGTCATTATATTTTTCACCGACAGGTAGCATTTTTTAACAATTGATATTTTAAGATTTCGTAATAGTTGAGAAACGTGTGTTATCGACATTTCGACGTACAACTCTGAAAGGTCTTATAAAAATAATTTTTATAGTCCATTGTATGGTGTATGGTGTTTCATATATCTAGCTTCTTTTGGGCTCCACAAATAGATATATAATTTTTATTATTTTGTCGTTAAGCACAAGGCTGACACGTTAATTGATAATAGAGCACAAATCAGCGGAAGGCGTAGAATTTTCTCAACTGTTTGAATCTTTGATAGAATTGAGGGGATTCATTAAAGAATCCATTACAGAAATAGATTTCGGTTTTTCACCCTCTAACCATAATATTTTACTTTTAAAAAGTTAGTTAACTCTTACGTTTGTGTATGAAAAAACAAAAGATTATACATACAAAATAAATCAATTTTATTGTTGTTTTAGAATCCTATTTCATGTTGTTGCACAAATAAATTTATTTAACAGATTGAGTGTGATAGTATATTATCTGTTCAGATTTCTTATTTATCATGAATTCATGATGTCTGTTGGAATTGTTATCATTTTTATATTAAAAAAATTTGATTACCAATTTGACTTGATTGTTCAGAAAGTTAATTATGTCATTATAAATTTTTTTTCATCTTAAAGATAATTTCTCGGTATCCATCTTTCTTTATAACTTGTTATTGTTAAATAATTTTTATTTACGGTTGCATGATGACAACAAATTCAAGTAAGGAAAATTTGTCGAAATGGATAGGCACAAGGGAAAAATTTTAGACGAAGTAATTCAATAAAAAACTTAATAGGGTTAACTCAAAATTTTAGTTTCTAGTCATCTGATTTCTTCTACGCTGTAGAGACACATGTTGCTAAATTTTACGAAATTATTAGAAAAATTTATGAATTTCTAGCTAATATTAATTTTTTTTCAAGGTCACGTTTCGATTAATCGGGAGACAAAATGATTTGTTTTCTTCAAATGTTGTCCTCATGATATCTTTGGTTTTACGAAGTGACTTCCAAAGCAGTGGTAATTTTAACCAAAATTTGAAAAATTGAAAAAAAATAAGAAGAAATGTCTAGGGTCCCAAAGCGGATTAATCCGCTCTATCAACACTTTATGTTAAATGTATTAAAACAATTCTTTATCCCCGAGTAGATTTTTTTTAGCCTGGAATCATTTCTACCATTGGAATGTGTCGTGTAATACGAAATGTCGTTTTCCGACCACTTGACTGATTATGTAATCCACACAAAAAATTGTCACTTTCTTAAGCATTCTAGAAATGTTTAAAAACAATTCGTTAACTCTGAATAGATTTCATGTAGCCTGGGATCATTTTGGCCATTATCTGAAATAATATTAGATCGTGTATAGTGATGAGCAAATGCAAGACCAAGACCAAGACTTGGCATTAAGAGTCTTGGTATTGGTCTTGTCATTGCTAAAAAATCTTGCACTTTCTTGCATTTTTTTATTAGCGAATTTTTTTCCTTTAAAATCAGAATTTTTACTATCTTTACGTATTAATTATACTTTCAAACTATTTAAACAGTTTAGCAAGAGTCTTGCTTTTTTCTTGCTTTTGTCTTGGTCTTGCTCACTTGAGTCTTGGTATTGGTCTTGCAGCCATAATTATAGTCTTGGTCTTGGTCTTGCTCTTGGTATACATGTAATCTTGGTCTTGGTCTTGGTCTTGCAAAAAATGCAAGACCAAGACAAGACTGCAAGGCCAAGACTAATTTTGCTCATCACTAATCGTGTAATATAAAATGTCGTTTTCCGACCACTTGGCCGACCATCTAATTCAGACAAATATCGACACTTTTTTAAACATCAGAGAAATGTTTAAAAACATTTTTTTAATTTTAAATATTATTCTTGTACTGGGAATTATTTTCAAGATTATCTGTAATATTATTATTAGGTCCAGGGTTGGATATTCGTATAGGCAAATTAACATTTCTGTATCTACTTTGAATATTTATATTAGTTTCTTACATTCTTTAGTTTTGTTTTATTTATTGTTTTATAATTTGTGTGCTTTTTATATTTTGTTTTATATATATATATATATATATATATATATATATATATATATATATATATATATATATATATATATATATTCTTGTAAGGGAAGGTGAGGGCCTGGTAACAAGAAAATGTTTAGGGCACCCAAAGTGGGTTAATTCGTCCCTGGTTGTATATAGGCTCTCTTAAGTGGTATGTGATTACCTGAAATGGCTTGTAAATGTTGCTAGAAACTACATTTCGTTCAGTTAAAAATTAGGCAATAAAAAAATGATACACATAAGTTATATGTTTACAATACAGAAAAATTCGGGCCTGCCCAAAATAAAAATCCTAGCATCGCCTCTGTTCCACAGGTATGTCTTAAGCTGGATTCTCATCAAACGGGCCAAACAGAAGGAAATCATGGCAAACAATATAGTAGATTCGGCTCTCTAGCAACTCTTTTATTGGCGGTAAAAGTGAGAAAACGGCAAATAAATTTTTTTAATAAAGTTTTGGCTGATTAGTGATGGAGAACTATCGATAGTCCCGAGTTTCAGATAGTCAAATTTTTTGACTTGGACGGAATTTGGATAGCCAACGAGCAAAAAAAAAAAAAAAACAGGTCGCCGGGCGGACTTACCTATACCTTTATGCCCGGAAATTCTCTTAAAATGGTTGTTTTTATATCTCTGCCTATAATTTCTACGAAATTTTTATTACCTTTATAATATTCGTAAGTAAACGAAATGACTGAAAATAAAAATCGAAAACTATCGATAGTAAAAAAAAAAAATATCGATAGTTTTCGATAGTCAAAACTATCGATAGTTATCGATAGTGCTATCAATAGTTCTCCACCACTATTGGCTGAAATAAATAGTGTTTTTACATTGCTTGTGTTTTGCTTTAGTTTTCACCTTTTTATAGTGTTTCCATTTTCAAAAACTAAACACAAAGCAAACTATCATAGATCGTTTTGTGGCATGTTAGGCTTTGTATATTTGGCTTACTTGTTTCGAAAAATCATCAGGGCTGGGAAAAATGGTTCATAGAGCCATTTAAAATAGAAAATGGGAAATGGTTTTGCTAAACATATTTAAAATAGAAAATGGAAAATAGTTATTTAAAATGGATCACAAAATGCAAAATGCTTTTTTTACTTTAAATTTATTCTATAAGTTTTTTATCTTGATTTATATTAATAGAAAAAAAAGTTAAGAAATTGTCAAACGTACTGAAATCAAATAAAGGCAGTCCTTTGAGAAAATTTTATAAAGTTTGCATGATATGAAAACGAAATTTAACTCTTGAAATATTGTTACTCAAAAATATTGTAAAATTTAATTCAGTTTTAACATATTCAAATCTTGAGTATGCTACAACTACGACTTAGATTACATATAAAAATCATCTACTCGAAATACCAAAACATTTAACTTGAGTGACATTGCAACTCGAGTTATAAAAAATTTGAGTCAATTGAATCAACTTACATTTAACTTACAATTTGTTAGATTGCGTTCAACTCTAGTTCTATGATTAATATGAGTCATAAGTGTCATATCTATAAACATAAATTTAAGTATACAAGCATTTTTATTTTAAATGTAAAATTGATTTAATTTTCCATTTTAAATACAAAATGGAAAATCGTTTGACCGAACTTATTTAAAATAGAAAATGCAAAATGTCATTTTGTATTTTAAATACATATTTAAAATGAAATCATTTTAAATACTTCCCATCCCTGAAAATCATCATATTAAGTCTTTTTCCTAACTAGGCTTTCTTGTTATTTTTATCATACGTAACTGCTTACAATCAAACTAACTCACCAATTTTTAATACACCACCATTTACTAGTTAGCTTAAATAATTACCTAATTTGCACCTACCTATATTTTTCAGACTTTTCAATGTCTTCAGTGTCTTACTGCCTCTGCGTATATACAAATTAATTAATCAGTCATACTAACTAATTGTTTTATTCCATCTATCTCTCTTCAATCTTAAGGAGATAACAGATTTGACTATATTTTGTCATAACATAAATTTTGATATAATTATATATACCTATTTGAACGTTGTTTTTTTTTGGGTATAGTGATAAATTATTAAATATTTAAAAAACATGCTTACCTTGAGCCCAAAATCAGAAATTAAACAATATGTGCTAATTATAATTATAGTAATTAAATGGCCATTTAGAATTAGAGAAATAGAAATGTGAAAATTTAATTATTATTATTTATTTGAGTTTAAAATTTAATTTCGTATACGTAGCAATAAAGATATTTAGGGCCAAACAAAACTATCTTATAATCTTAAGGAGATTTTCTGATCAAAGGGCATAGCCGGGTAAGATAGGGAAAACGGCCCTTGACGCAAAATTGATTGTTTTTATAGGAAATAATACTTCTTAGCGCCAGATACATTCCTGCCAAATTTCAACCCTCCAAGGCTAATAGTTAATGAATACACAAACAGACAAAAATTTTCAAAAACAATTTTTTTTGACGAAATTACTGAGCCGATTTATTTGAGTTTAATATATATTGTGTACCCACCTTAGGCGAAGTAATAAAAAAAAAATTAACGTTATATCCTTTTATTATACTAATTTTTTTAAATTTTTAAATTTAAGAAAATTTTTTTTTGGCACCTAGGCGTTAGCGACACCCACCATTTTTTGTTCAATAATTTGTCTCTTAGTACTCTATAACATATATTTTTATGGAAAAATTTTAGTTGGTAGAACATAGTAATATTTCAATACAAATGCATGCCATGTTCGGTACTACATATATTACTTATGTATAAAAAGGACTATAAAGTAAAATATCTACCCTATTTCTAAAATAATATAATTACATACGTTCATAACTACGATAAACTAGTTTAAATTTACAAAAGTCCAACACTATCTGCCGTTTGTCTTTTTTTATCAATAAAACAAAATAGACATTGATTTCTCTTTTGTTAGATTTTTTTCCTTTGTAAGACGTCAAGTGAAACTTTGTTAGCTCATACAACACGTCTTACGATGTCAACAATTTCATACAAAGTTGATTAGCTGTCAAAATAGTATACTAGTTGGTCATTTCGTTATAATTCCCCATGATTCGTCATCGTGTTAACAAAATAAGACAGACGGCAGATAAAGCTAGACGTTTGTCTAAGCTTGTTTGTCGTAGTTATGAACGTATGTAATTTTATTACAGAAAAAATCCACTTTCTGCACCTCCTTAAGAAGTGCAACAAGAACATCAAGTGAGAGGGACGAGCTACATATTGCGTACAATTGTACACTACTTTCTTCAAGTTAGTTATATGTACATGTAATAACTACAATAGGTTTTAGCCGGATTGTTGTTATTACTATACATTGTTGAAGTTTTTTGTTCCATTTTATTAAGTTAATGTTTATTATTATTAAAGCAATATAACACTTAAGACGTATTATTGTTATTATTAGTATCTTAATAAAGTTTCTAAAACTTATAATTTTTGTTGAGTTAGATATAATTTTAATTAGTAAGTATGCTGAGATAATTTTATTGATTTCATTCAAATATTCAGATTCATGGTAAAATTAATCTTGAAAATTATTTTTTAGCAAGTTAAAACATATTTTTTATAACAATTCAAAATATATATATTTTTAGACCGTCACAGGAACTCCAAGAACTGCAACTCAGGGGGGGAAGAGAACATTTTATTGCACTCCTTAGAGTTCTACTGTGTTTTAGAAATAAGGCAGATGCTTTACTTTATGGTCCTTTTTATACATAAGTAATATATGTAGTACCGAACATGGCATGCATTTGTATTGAAATATTACTATGTTCTACCAACTAAAATTTTTCCATAAAAATATATGTTATAGAGTACTAAGAGACAAATTATTGAACAAAAAATGGTGGGTGTCGCTAATGCCCAAGTGGCAAAAAAAAAATTTTCTTAAATTTAAAAATTTAAAAAAATTAGTATAATAAAGGGATATAACGTTAATTTTTTTTTATTACTTCCCCTAAGGTGGGTACACAATATATATTAAACTCAAATAAATCGGTTCAGTAATTTCGTCAAAAAAAAGTGTTTTTGAAAATTTTTGTCTGTTTGTGTATTCACAAACTATTAGCCTCGGAGGGTTGAAATTTGGCAGGAATGTATCTGGCGCTAAGAAGTATTATTTCCTATAAAAACAATCAATTTTGCGTCAAGGGCCGTTTTCACTATCTTACCCGGCTATTCCCTTTCAAAGATCGATGAAAATTTAATTTCTCCAAAAATTTATTCTTATAATTTGAAATGATTTAAGGGTTATGTTAGTGTGGGATTTTCAAAAAATTATTTTAATTTAATGAATACTGGGTTTCTAATGTTTTACGTCGGCGCGGTTTCAAAAAAGAAAAAGTTTTAAAATAAGGGCAGACACAAGGGATCAATCGGGGGCCGGACCTACAATTATTATGCCGGGGGGGGGGGGGGGGCAGGCAAACTTTGTTGTTGGTGCCCTCACCCAGAGAAAAAACAACTTAATTTTAATAAAAACCATGTTGATTCATTGTAAAACATTAACGAAAGTCTAGTAATGTTGAAATTTATTGTTTCAATGTAGAACAACTTTATTTTAAATTTGAATAATATTGATTCCCTACAAAGTTCCCTATTTTTTCAATATAATTTTTTTAATATATATTAATTATTGAAATAATAATGATCGTTTTTACTTTTAAGTTGCCATTCTTCTGTGTTCCCCGAGATCAATTCAAATTTCAAAATTCAAAAACATACCCCGTTTCAAGTACAATTGAGCATGAGTCATCGTTAAAAAATTAAATAATTCTTATATTCGAAACAAATCAATCTTCTATTCCTTTCTAAAAACCAACTGCAATTTTAAAATTTACGTATTTGCAACAATGAAAGAGATAATGCTAAGAAAACGAGAGTTCCTTAAATTCGTAAGTGATTGAATCATGCTTAAATTCAAGTGAAATAGATCATACCGGCAAAAAGCAAGTGACGAGCAAAAAAAAAAACTTGCACTTTTCCAGCCCCCAACATCTACAGGGGGGACACGTGCCCCGGCTGCCCCCCTAGATCCGGCCCTGGATAAATCCGTTTGTTTACTTAAGCTCCGTCGTATCTGTGAATAAATTATATATTATAAAAGTGGTGTTCAACTCGTCGGTCGATCGAATTTAGAGCCAATTTTGAGTCCTTTCTAATTTACAAACTGAGAAAGGGGAACATCCGGAAAATAAGTTACGTTTTCTGAACGAATTTGATCATTTTTACGGGAAATATAAAAATTTGGCACTCAAATTACTTACCCAAAATTTCACCATCAGATCTGATTCAAACCATTTTTGTAGCTAATAATTTTAAAACGAAAAAATTGGACTTCATGGCTGCAAAACGGTTATCTACCTAATTTTAGTAAATCTAATCTTTCTTAGAAATATACACAATAAATTTTTATTTCAAAGGCCGTCGGATATAAAGTTTGGAGTTTGCCACGGCTGTTATCGAGATTTGCCAAGTCTCCTTCATATTTATCATGGGGGAAAGGAATTCAGGAACAAAATAATAAAACCAAAATAGTTTCTTTTTTTTTTTTTTAAATAGACTTCATAACTTTTTTCATATATTTTACATTTATAATTCTAAATAATTATTATTTTTCGTAAATTTTTGTACAATAAAGAACAAACAATATACAGATTATTTATTATTCTTACATTGATGTTGATTATAAATAAGTAGATATCACTTAAGTCACTATTTTAATAGTTTCATTACTCTTCTATTTCTATTTTATAGGATGATTCTATTTTATTTAATTAATTTATTATTTTTTAATTAATTCATCGATTTTATTTATATTCATTAAATTATTCTTTTGATTTAATTTATACAGCAGATAATTACGTCTTGTGTTTGACAATTTACTTCTTTATATTGCGTTTTTATATTATTTTGATCGTTAATCTTGAATCGTTTTATTTTAAAAATTTCGTAGAAAGTGATCAAAAAGGTTTTATATTTTCGTAACAACTATAACACAGCTTATTCGAATCAATGTACGTTTTATTTTAGTACAGTAATTCAGGTGTATTGTTTTTCACAATATTTACCAAGACAAAAATTAGACATAAGTATCTAAAAAAGTTAGGTTTATACATCCTAAAATTACCTCTGGAGTCACTAGAAAGCTTTTTGGGGAAAAAGGAAAATTTCCCAGCAATTCCACCACCCTTTATTTAACATGACGTTGCTAGATTTTATTAGGTTAATATTTCAAATATTCCAAGAATTAAGATTTTTTTCAACGACACATCTAAACATTATTAAACTTCATATGTTGTGCAGATTCACTATGATTGAGTAGGAGAGGTTATGAGTAATTTTGCCACAGATTATAATGTAGTTTCCTCAGGAATACGGTTCCTAAGGCCCGATTTACATCAACACTCCGCTCTCGATACGCTCCCACTCCACTCTCGCTCTGATATAATCTTGTTGTGTTCATATTACAGTGCTGATAATATGCTGGTACCTATTCGTTC
The DNA here is from genome assembly GCA_035578155.1 of Brachynemurus nebulosus. NCBI lineage: Eukaryota > Metazoa > Arthropoda > Insecta > Neuroptera > Myrmeleontidae > Brachynemurus > Brachynemurus nebulosus. The sequence continues at coordinate 13,626,322 of JAPWDM010000010.1, read as the reverse complement.
TCCATTCACATTATAATGCCGCTCTGGGTAAGCTCCTAGTTCGGTCTCAGTTCGATGCAAACATCTTTTCATAACAATTGAATGTTAGCGGAGTGGAGTGGAATCAAAAAAGTGTTTACACTATAGGTACAAGCCATGACAAGTTTGATATCGCTCCGATAAAATATTCCCTGAGTGGTATTGATATTGGAGTGGCATTGGAGCGAGAGCGAACCGCGACTGATATCGGACCGATATCAGAGCGATGATGTGAATACACTCATTTATTATTGTGTAAGAATATTTTATCGAACTGGGAGCGTAGTGATATCGTACTGAGAGCGGAGCGTTAATGTAAATCGGGCCTAACTGACATGGAACTTGAGTGAAATTTATTTCAAATTCTATCCAATTTTATTGCTTTTAATTTTAACTGATTTTTATCATTTTTTTCGCAGCAACCCAACTTTTTTAAATATTTAAGTAGACAAAGGATAGGAAAAAATACCTGTCGATTAATTAGGCAAATTTTTTTAAATTATTTCTGATCTATAGCAACAATGTTCAACTATATAAAAATTATGTTGAGTTTGTTCAGTTTCCTCCAAGAGAATTACTAAATATTAACACCTTGACAGTCGTAACCTACAATGATGAGAAGCCCAACTGATACACTCTTTTAACAGTTAATACAATGTATATAGGATTGTTGACATCCTACGACGTGGTGTGCAAGTTAGTAAGGTTGCACATGACGTTTTATGACGCCAATGACCGTCAAGGTGTTAATAAAAATTCTTTTCTTAGAATTATTATAATTTCAGTTTTTGTATTGCAGATTCAATTATTTCCTGTCTTTGTAAGATTCATTAGTATTTATACTGAGAAAGGGAATTCTTTGACTCAAAGAAACGATTTCTTTCAACAGTGTCAAAAAAATATTTTTTGACAATACATCGAAATAGATTATATCTTTGACTTAAGAAACTTTTCTTAGTGTAGGACATTCTTTTATTATGTTACAAATTTTTTGTATTATTTTTTAAGATATTGATTGCACATATTTTTCAATTTTTAAACTGTTTTGTTTATTTTTTTAAAAACTAATTTTTTTAAAATATTTACAACATTTACAACAAAGCAAAACAAGAACTTGAAATCAGAAATCGATTTAAAACTTTTGTTTTGAATTTGTTATAAGAAACTATACATTTTCTTTTTTTACTAATTCCAAAATTTTATGAATTTAAAAAAAAATTATATAAAAACAATTTATTCTATTTTTTTATTTTAATTAATATAATAAATATTTGTTTTAAATAAATTATTATTTACTACTTTAATTCAACTATGGCATAAGTATTTATACAAAATTGTACATTAAAAATATCTAACAAATATTTGTAATAATAGAAATCCGCCGTCAATTTTCATTTATTTTACAAATTTTCAATTCGAACGGTTAGTCTTGTGTGTTTTTTCTATTATTACAAAAAAAATTTAAGTACATAATTCATTTTTTGAAATCACCATAAAGAAAAATGTTTTTCAAATGTTTCAAAAAACTTCTATTCACTAATTGTCATTTGTCATGCGATATCACCAAATTTTTCGGACAATCGTCGGGCCCGTTCACAATATTGACCATTGGTTTCTTCTTCAATATACCTAAATCTTGTACATTTTCTAGGAAACTTTTGTGTGCCGTTAAAATTTTCGCACTTTCCACATCCTTTTTCAACTCTTCCATATCACGTTTCAATTTTGCACGTCTATTTTGAAACCACGTGATCACTTGCGCGTTACTAAGACCTAACGATGCGGCAATTTCGTCACGATCCGCGGGACTTAAATACTTTTGATAGAGGAAACGTTTTTCGAGTTCGAAAATTTGATGATTGGTGAATGCGGTGCGAGATTTTCGTTTTTTCTTTGGTTGTTGACGGGTGTTGAAGAGATTTAAGTGGCTATTTTGTCCATCTGTAACAAAAAGAAAAGAAATTATTATTACTTTTTCGATAAGATTGTAAGTGCCAGGCTAAATATTAGTCTGGTCAATGAAAAGTTTGTAGGTAATATAACTGAGGACTGGAGTTTTGACTTCACCGTGTTTGGAGTAGTAGAGTGTAAACAATTAGGCCCGATTTTCATTAACGCTCCGCTCTCGGTTCGATATAATATTCTTACACAATAAACAATGAGTGTATTCACATCATCGCTCTGATATCGGTCCGATATCAGTCACGGTTCGCTCTCGCTCCAATGCCACTCCAATATCAATACCACTCAGGTAATATTTTATCGGAGCGATATCAGACTTGTTATGGCTTGTACTGATAGTGTAAACACCTTTTTAATTCCACTCCACTCCGATTGCATTCAGTTGTTATGAAAAGATATTTGTATCGAACTGAGACCGAACTGGGAGCGTACCCAGAGCAGCATTATAATGTCCATAGAGAACGAATAGGTACCAGCATGATATCAGCACTGTAAGGCCCGATTTACATTATCACTCCACTCTCACTCCGATATCATTACGCTCCCGATTCGATATAATCTTGTTGTGTTGACATTACAGTGCTGATATCATGCTGGTACGCATTCGTTCTCTATTCACATTATAATGCTGCTCTGGGTACACTCCCAGTTCGGTTTCAGTTCGATACAAATATCTTTTCATAACAACTGAACGCAAGCGGAGTGGAGTGGAATCAAAAAAAGTGTTTACACTATAGGTACGAGCCATAACAAGTCTGATATCGCTCCGACAAAATATTACCTAAGTGGTATTGATATTGGAGTGGCATTGGAGCGAGAGCGAACCGTGACTGATATCGGACCGATATCAGAGCGATGATGTGAATACACTCATTGTTTATTGTGTAAGAATATTTTATCGAACCTGGAGCGGAGTGATATCGGAGTGAGAACAGAGCGTTAATGTAAATCGGACCTAATGTGAATTATCAAAAATTATCAAAATCCAACTGCAGGTGAAAATGAATGATTAATTTCAATTTTTTTTTTTTGCGACACCCTGCATGAAAAATATTAGAAAAATTAAAATAAAATTGTTCTACATGTTTCGATCATTGAATTTCGATCAGGAACTCAAAAACTCAATTGTGAAACAACTGAGACAAAAGCAAACATCCTTTGTTTTTGCCATAACCTTTAAAACAATTGGATTTCAAACATGACAAATGGAAAACAAAGTTAAAATATCGAACCCCATAAGAAATAAGGAAAGTCAAAAACGTGATAAGGTTGAGAAAATCAATCCTATCACGTTTTTTCAGGAACTCAAAAACTCAATTGTGAAACAACTGAGACAAAAGCAAACATCCTTTGTTTTTGTCATAACCTTTAAAACAATTGGATTTCAAACATGACAAATGGAAAACAAAGTTAAAATATCGAACCCCATAAGAAATAAGGAAAGTCAAAAACGTGATAAGGTTGAGAAAATCAATCTTATCACGTTTTTTTGCTCCACACTTTTTCTGTTTTTTCCTTTAATGTCGAATTCATGATACATTTTTGATATTTTTCTGGTTTTGAAGTAGCTAATTTCTTCTAGATATATAATTTTCACTGTTAAAATCAATTTTCGCTTAATATTATATTTTTGAATGCAGTACCAGTATCCGATAAAACATCGAATTGGAGCTTTAAAAAGTTTGGTATACTTCGTGACGTCATCAAGGTCAAATTTTTTCAGTCAAACAATGTAATTTATCTTGATTCCATTACATATTATCTTGAAACTTTTAAATTGTCTCTAATATGACGGAGGTAACTTTTTGAACTAATTCATGTATGCCATATAAATCAAAGCGCGGTTTTCTTACAATTAAAAAGGCCTATTATACAATATAAGACCGGGTATTATACCATAATACTGGTATTATTAATGATTTTAAATATCACTTTTTTTTTCATAACTAACAAATTAAAATTATCGCTTCATCTTCTTTTTCATTTATAAACATTCGATCGTTCCATCCTTATTCAATATATATATTTAGGTAAAATAAGAAAGTATGTATTATCTGTATAATGATATTAATCTTAAGTTAATTCATTAGGTCAAGTATAAGTGCTTTTACTATTAATTAACGTGCCGACAATAAGTTTTCGTTCGGTTCATGTTAAAGAAAATGCCAAGATGATTTTTATTGTGGAATTGATGTCAGTAGCTGGGTAAGTAAATTAGGGGTAGATAGAGTGGCGCTAGAATTGGCACTTTAGGTAATTACAACATGTCAAAACTAATAAAAATTATTTTCAAAATATAAAATATTTTTTTAAGGAAGAATTTAAATTTGAAGATGAGAAAAATATGCCTTTTTAAAAAAGACGAAGAATTTAAAAATCATGAATTTAATGTACGAAAGTTGTTTTTATAATATCGTGTTAAATATTTTTTACGGAAAATGTTTTTCCCAAAAACCCGTAAGAAAATAAACAACTGAAGTGTTTATAATAATTGATTTAAGTGTTTTTCTCTCAGATGTTAAGATTCATCCTTCACAAAGCTTTTCTTTGATACCTTATATCAGTGACTCTCAAAGTGGGAGTTGCGACCCCCAGGGGGTCGAAAAACTATTTTAGGGGGTTACAGAAACAATTGATTACAAATTACATACCTATTTTCTACATATACCCTACCCATTTCTATACATGTTTCGGGGATCCTTTAAATTTTTTAAGAGGAAAAGGGGATTGCGGGCCAAAAAGTTTGAGAACCACTGTCTTATATGATTTACTGTACTCCAAAATTAAAATTCAATTTTTTATGCCTTACGTCTATAATTGAGCCATCAGAGATAAAACGCATCTCTGTACTAAGTTTTAATCTTCTTTGCCGAATTGTTTTAGAAAAAGTTGTCAATGCTAATATTAAATAAAGTTGGCAATATTTTGCTAATTTTTGTACCGAAATAAAGTAAAAACTATGGCAATAGCGGTTTCTAGGAACATGTGAGCTGGAACCTGACATAATGATATGGAAGCTGTCAAGCAACCTATTTTTATCGGAAGTAGAGTCCTCTTACCGTCGTACAGGTTCCAGGTCGAAGGATTTCACTGACTAGGAGATGAACTTCATTTTTTTATACCGAACTCACCGCCTAAATAGACATTCGGATTCTCATTTTAAGTTGACTATTAGAAATATTTTTCAAAACATCCCAGGTGGCCATGTAACTCAAAATATTAATGTAATATATTCTATCAGAACGTCAGAATCAAGTTACCGTATTTCTGTTAAATACCTGACATTTTATTTGATGTCTACTTGCTAAATTACAATGTGCGAACAACTTCACACCTTGTTTTTTTGACAGAAAATAACCGAAAATAAAAAAAATAAAATTTTTAAAATCAAGCAAAAAACTCATCAATAATTCTCACTCAACTCATTCACCAACTCAATGTATGTTAATGATTTTGTTAAACCACATTAAATACATCACATGAAAGCATAACTTGACAAGAATAATTGTGCCTCTGTCTAAAAGATGCGTAATGTCCATCAGTCTTATTAGTATAACGGTACAGTAATCCTGGAAAATGTTTAGAGTACTCATAAGCTATTGGTTAGTTGATCGTTGCTAAAGTGATTCTGATTAATATTTTATATTGTTCAAATCATTTAATTTATCCACAATAGTCTTGATGTCATATTATATTGTACTATTCAACTTATATTAGCTTCAACTCACTGTATAATACTTAAATATTTCATAATTATTTCTATAGAAACCACCAACAAAGTAATTTAAACGATAATTAATTCAGAAAAAGAAGACGAACACTTAAAAATATTATTTTAAAAAGTAATAAAAATGTCAAAAATAGTAATAATAATAGAAAAAAGTATGTGAAATTCGTAATAAAAAATAGTATGTGCAACTCGTGCGGGATTGTCGATTGCCCCACTCAAGCGAATGAGCGCACTCACTACGTTCGTGCGCTTAACTTCGCTTTCGTGGGCAATCGACAATTTCCCGCACTTATTGCACAATATATTATTATGGTAAACAGACAATGAATAAATTAATTATTCTTAACAATGGCAAAAAATTTATGAATATGTACTTTAGCCGAATTATTAAACTGGTACATACTTTGATTTCTCGTGAATTATGCTTCTAACCTAATTTAATATTATTTGTTTTCCGTATTTTTATTACTGACTTCGCACGTTCGTCATAACCGCGACTTGTTCAACGAAGTCCAACTTTTATCGTAAATTTATGTTACTTCGAATCGGTTACGAGATCACCATAAAAGATTTCACTCAAAATTTTTCTTTTTTGCTTAAAAATAATTTTCTTTCATTATTTTCTCATTTGCGCATCTCAGAGGTAATATTATACTTATTATCCCTGCATATAACAAGTATAATATGCATGAATAACAAAACACAAAACGGACAGATAATATAAAAGAATGAAAACGAGATTTTCGAACCAAACTTGAAATCGCTTGTCTTTCAATTTAGTTACGCTCAATACATGACGTTACCTACAGTTCTCTAATTTTTTGTTTCCTTTTTGGTTTGGCGTTTTTGATAAATGAGATCAGCGTGGACAAAAAAAAAAATAAAAAAAACGTTATTTTTGCAATCTTATTATGTTTTAGTCTTTTAGACTTTATTTTTTATAGCATTCAGAAAAAGGATTCAGTTAACAAAGTAAAACTATAGTATTCTGGTAGCAAAAGTTAACTAATTATAAAAGTTAACTGTACATTTGCTATTAGTTGTAACCTTCAGTATTGTTCAATAAATTCTTATTAATAATTAAAAATAATTATTATCGAAAATTTGCACTTTCAAATTATTTAATAATTCCAATGTAAAATAATATATCTTTTCCGAATTTTACTATAAAACTATTATTTAATTTATATCGAGAAATAGTAATTTATAAATAAACAATAACAAAAACAACAATATCATATCATAATATTTTTTGTAAAAATAATAATTATTATTTCAAACAAAATATTTATATTTCTTCCTTGTTATATTGAAATTAATTAATAAATTAATATCTCGAATACGTAAATAACCTTTACAATGCAACAAAATACATAATATATTCACAATTAAAAAGGAGTGTTGTCAATTAATTACAACACTCATATTGATTATGTTAAACGACATACGGTCTACGACAACATTATGTTGTTTTTTTCTAAAAAAATAGCCATACTCTTTTAGTCTCCAATGTCCATTTTAAATTGATTAGTCCAAGCTTAAAAAATCGATTTTTTTCATTTGAATCGATTCATGAATCGATTATTAAAGATAAGAGATCGATAATCGATTTTTCCCAAAAATAATTTCATTTTAATTGTAACTCTACAAAGAAACATATGTTAAAATGAAACACCAAAAACGTTATTGTTAATTGTCACTATTTACTCGTTGTTATCAACGAATCCCTCATATGGCTCTATATAACTACATACCTATATATACGCACTATCTTGTCCAGTAGAAGAATATCAACACAAAAGGAAGGAAGACCACCTATCAGGCAAACGATCCCTTTCCCACAAGAACGACTTATTTAGAAAACATTTTTTTGTCAGTTTGTTTGAAATTTTTGAATAAACTTGGTTCATTCCGTGGTATTCGTCCTACATATTCAATTGTGTTATTTGCTATAATTATAATTGAAAAGTTAACCCATCCCCTTTACAAATATAATGTAAGGCGTTTTTACACGATATTACCCATGTACTATCAGTTAGGTCCCTTAACAAAAATTATCAGCTAATTTTATTAAGCTTTTCAAAATTTCGGATTTTTTTTTAATCGATTTTTTTAATTTCGATTTAAATCGATCCAAAAATCGATCTTTTGAATCGACATCTCTAGTCTCCAAACTCAAAAATATCTCAATGTGTTCTTTGTTACAGTAGCCGTCCAAGATAGTCACTTCCGAGATAGTCACATTTCGAGTGAAATAGACATACACATACGTCATCCACATACTATGTTTGCTCTTGTCTATACGCACATATGCGTCACATGTAATATTTGATTACTCAGCACATTACATACCCTGTGTACCTGCCGTGTGGTACCTTGTGAGGTAGCTACCGTGTAATGTGTGTGATGTGTGTCGTGTGTGATACATATGTACATATATTAGTCTGTGTAGACTTCTAGAGTGAAGACATTGGTCCGTACAAACATGATGACCAATTTTTTATAGTGGGCTCTAGCACACACTACGTCTACACACTACAAAGGTCTCGTAGACTAAAAATTTTTAAATTTTATTGCATACATATATGCACATATTCTGCATACGTAATATGCAAAATGCAAATGCAAAATGAGTAGCCTAAAATTCTAGAATATTCTAATCGTCAACTAGCAGAGATATCAAAAAACAAACTTCACTATTCAATTGGTCACTAAAAATGCGATTAAGCAGCACAGTTTGATAAAAATTCTAGAATGTTCTATTTGTTAACTAGCAAAGATATCAAAAAATCAATTACAGCATTTAATTGGTCATTGAAAAAGAGGCCAAACAGCCTATCTTGATAAATGTTCTGGAATATTCTATTCGTAAACTAGCAAAGAGATCCAAACACAGACGTCGCCATTGAATTGGTCACCTAAAAAGAGACCAAATAGCAAATTTCGGTAAATGTTCTAGAATATTCTAATTGTCAAGTAGCAAAGATATTGAAAAATTAATTGCACCATTTGACTGTCCAACCAAAATTAAACTAATATAAACTAAATGTTCCATTTTGGCCAACATTCTAGAATGATCTGTTCGTCAGCCAAAATAGAATATTCTAAAACATTTATCAAAATGTGATATTTCGTCTTTTTATGACCAATTAAACGGTACAACCGGTTTTTCGATATCTTTGTTAGTTGACGAATAGAACATTCTAGAATTTTTGTCAAATTGCGCTGCTTAATCTAATTTTTAGTAACTAAATCAAAAGTGAAGTCTGTTTTTTTATATCTCTGCTAGTTGACGAGTAGAATATTCTAGAATTTTTGTCAGCTTCGGCTATTTGGCGTCTTTTACGCTGATGAATCCGATAGTGAAGTTGGTTTTTCGACATCTTTGCTAGTTTTCTAAAAGTCGCACTTATATTCATTAATATAACATTCAATTCCGTTTATCTATAGAACTGAATTTTAGGTGTAAATTGTTTCTTAGAATAGTTTTGTTTTAAATAAATTCAGATAAATAATATTTACCAACCCCCCGCATAAAATTTAGCCGACCCCCCTGATCTTCCAATTTTACGTACTCCCCTTAAATTTGCACCGACCACTACGTACCATTGGATTCCTGGTGTAAGCGTTTACCCCAACTGACGGACGTCTATGACTTCCAAGATAGTCACTAGAGGAACATTTGTGTGACTATCTTGGACGGCTACTGTAATTTTGAGAATAACTACAATTCACAGCACTGACGCCTAAAAATCTGTAAATGGAAATCTGTAAATGGAAATAACTACATATCTATAGGAATATTTATGACTGAGAAATTTCACATTCTGTAAAGTCACACATGTCCACTGACTCATAATAGTTCATAAATTAATTATTTGAAACACATGTTTTATGATACAATTGATGTATTTATCTATTTTTTAATTTTTATAATGAAAATATGCTTTGATAAAAAGATTAAAAAAATTAATAAATATTTACATTAAGAAATTTTTCCAAATCCAATTTTTTTTAAATATTTTGTTCGCTTTTGTAGTATTGTTATGTAAAAAAAATGCTTTTTGCAAATGAATTCTAAAACTCTCCGTAAAAAGTCCATCCGTCAAAACGACGTCGATGTATGATTAACGTTTCTCGTAGACCAACGTATGATTCTAGGGTTAATTATGTTGAGAGTTTTAGGAAATACTTTTAAAATGTTAAATGTAAATGGTATATTTATTTTTCCCTGATACCGTAGAACAACACATATGGCATATATTACGTACGTACCTATACTAGTTAATAAATTTTATTAATTTATATAAAATTAATAATACCTCTACTAATAAATATCTAATATTTTCTACAATCTGTGCATGCCTTAGCTATATTATTATTATTATAATAATATTTGTATCGATATTTTGAAATTTAAATGGCACAATACATAATTTATTCTTATTGATCAATAAAATATTGAACTAATAAATTCACACATAAGTGTCATACTAATTGATATTTATGTTAAATGTTGGAAATGTTTCGCAATATAGAAAATTATATTTATCTAAATGGAAAATCTTAACTACACTGCTATAATAGTTATAGCCACAATATTATATGGTACAAAATAAGTTAGTCAGAATATGACTATACGAGTAATATTTTTTAAAGTATTGGGTCATTCGGAAAGTTTGTGCCGTTTTTGATGTAAATGACTATCTCGATTTTCGTCAAATGGCCGAAAACTGTGGATTTTGAATGCTCAGAAGTTGCCGCTAGTTCTTAACAGTTTACCTCGGGTTTCGCTTTATTTCTTGACACTTTGTTTCATCGTCAATACACACAGGTCGACCGGAGGAAGCTTCATCTTCCAAAGAAAAATTACCCTTTTGAAATCTAGCAAACCACTTTCTACAAGTTCTGTCAGAAAGCGCATCGTTACCATAAACACTACAAATATTTCTCATTGCGTCAGCTGCATTAGTACCTTTTTTTAAACTCGTATAACATGATATGATGCTCCTTGATGTTTAAGATTGCTCATTATTACTGACAAAAAGAAAAACAATTTAAACACTGTTTAAAAATATATGATAGATATTACAAGCAACACTATCGGCCTAACACTAACATGTTGTTGCATGTTTCGTTTGCGGTTGCTACTTCAAGAAATGTGAATTCATTCGAGCGGCTCCCAAAATGGCACGGACTTTCCGGATGACCTAATAGAATAAAGTGTTTAAGATGGTTGTCTTTTACGATGCAGCCAAAAGATTCGATGAAAAGAACAATATTTACTAAATTTGAGCGCAAGAACTTTCCGTTTTTACAAAAAATATGATTTTTCTGAACATTAAAGCAGTCTGGTTTATAAATTTCATTTTTGAATCGCGTGCCACATTTCAAGTAATTCGACTTTGTCAGATGTCGCCAAATTTTACGTTAATAATTCATTTACTCCAAGAATTTTTTTTTAATAACGCATCTCCTGATCGGTTGTAAACTTTGTACACATGTTTAGCCTAAATTTACCCGTCTGCTATACAAAATTTTAAATTTTTGGGATTATTTTTCTTGGGAATATAACAAAAATTCCTCATTTCTCCTAAGTACGTGTATTTTTCCATTTATTAATTTTTTCTAAACAATTAAAAAAAATTAAACAAAATTTTCTGTGTTCTAAAATTTGTCGACTTTTATTTGTTTTTAATATCCTCACTAAGCTCATTGAAAGTTTAAGATACAGTAAAACTTGGCTAATTCGACCTACGTATTTAAGTCAGTGAATTTAGTAATAAATAAGAAGTATAAAAATGAAAATTTTTCATTACTTTAATTTTAATAAAAATTGACTCCAAAATGTATATTACACACTAATTTACTATGTATATTAGTCCGAAATAGTAAAGTCCGAAGTAGCGACGAGGTTTTGTATGTCAAAAGCGATACAAAATTAACATGCTCTGCCATCACGTTACGAGCGAAAAAGGGCCTTCAGGATTAATTAATTGATCCATCTATATTGCATTTACCTTACATAAAATACTTTTTGTCGTGTTGCTTCCACCATAATTTACTTTTTAGACTCCTCAGGGAAACAAATGAACATAATCCGTATGTTAGCCATAATTATTTTATTTATAACACGGTTTTCGAATGAAATTTAAAATTGCCTAAAGAAATTTACGTTTTTTTTTCTTTTTTGGTAAATATTACCAACAACTGTCTCATTTAATTTCCAACATTAAACACTATTAACAACAAAATTATTAACTAATAACTATTGTTAACACAACCGTTGGTGAATCTATTTAACAATTTTTTCTATAATAATCCCAAAAAAAAAAATATTATTGAAATAAATTATTAGACAAATTTATATATTGATTTATGATTTAGCGGATAGCTTTGCGGATGGTGCGGATAGTTCGGGAAACATTTTCAAAGATTAATAATAGTAATTAAGGTAAATTTACAACGTCTAATAAACTATTGATATCCTGCTGCTTAATAGATTTTTTTTTTGTTGGAAAAAGATTCGTTTATAAATCTATAAATTTGTTCAATATTAATTTTTGATGTCATTAACAGTATGATTCACAATTTTCTTAAAACAAAATCGGCACTTGAGTTGGTATCAATGGAAAATGTAAAAATTCATGGCTATATCGTCATCAAGAACAGAGATTTTATGTTTATTGCTATTTGGTATTGACCGATACCAGAATTTAATAGTTTAGGTCGAATTTTCAAATTACATAAAATTCTAGTAATATATTCATAAAAAAAAAAAAGTGATTGGGATAGGTACATATAATTATTAAGGAGTTATATACTCTTATTTTTTTGGAAACATAACTGCAAGTATTAAGGGGAGGTTTACTCGAGAGTCCTTAAAAATTATCTATTTTTCTAGGATTTTTTTCTCAAGAACGGAAGTAAATATCAATTCTAAATTTTGTACACATATTTACTAAGTACTAAACTATACAAAAAAAATTTTACAAGGAAAAATATAAAAAATTGTCCATTTTATAGATACTGCAGTGTGATGATCAGAAAATCCAATGCCTTGTTGGCGGACATCCTAGCGCCGGTAATAAACCACCGAAATCCAAAAACAAAAAAGATTTATAAAATATATGAAGAGTACCGGCACCTCTACCTATAATATCAATAAATTGCTGAAAAAAAAATGGCGGATATTTGAGCTTTTGATTATAATAATAATAATAATAATAATAATAAATGTTTATTTGTATTTGACTTTTTACAAAAAGTTTACAAAAGTGTCATATCAAATAGAATATAACATAACAAAGAATATCTAAGAATTATATATAATATCTTTCCATCTGATTACGATTTTTATCTTAATTTTCGCTCTTTAAAATAAACTTAAAAATAAAAAAAATATTAAAAGTGTATCGAACTTAGGTAGAGGTGCCGAAGAATTGAATTATCTTTAAAATAAAAAATTTAAAAAAAGGATCCATCGAATAGTTTTTGAGTTATCGTGTCCGCCAGTTCCAAAAATGTAGTTCCGAGATATTATAAAATATAATATAAAGAAACGTATTTTCAAAATTTTATATTTAATACTCATTATTGCGTGAAGTACGTTTTTTGAATTTTTTTTATAGAAAGCTGGATTCGGTTAATGTGCAAGAATCTTGTTTCGAAATTATTTTCAGTAAAATCACTTTGGGAACATATTCTACACATAATTAGCTACCAATTTCTGCAAAAAAAAATCGATTTTTTTTAACGACTCTCAAGTAAACCTCCCCTTAAACAGAACTATTATATATGCCTAAGTGTGCTTGTGAGATTTTGAAAAAACACATTTCTTAAGAAAATTTTAGGAGCCGATTCGTAAACGAAAAATTTTGGTAAGCATGAAAAAAAATGTTGAATTCTATTTCAATTTTACTAAATTTCCATAAGGAAAAGTCAGCTATATTAGAGTCGCTGCCATAGCGGGACTTGAGCCCAGAATTAGAACATAAATTTCTTTTGAAATCCCTAAAACCTAAAAATGGCATTCACTAAAATTTATGCATGTGTATATATTATGTTTCAGCACAATAACTCTCGAATGAAACAGTCATTTTTTATGAAATTTGGTAAAAACGTTGGAACTTCGAAAATCGTGGATGAGTTCGCTAGCCAGTACCATTCAAAAAACTGAGTATATTGGACTTTTTTCGTCAAACTTTTGCACCGTCGGAAAGACCAGAAAACATCACATAAGATGGTTTTTCGAGAAATTGGAGTACGCAGAATATTGTGACAACAATTTTAATATTTTTTTTTTTACAAATAAAATTTAAAAATTTAAATGAAGTATTTTTTTTTTTTTTTGAATAGAATCTGTTAAAAGTTAACTTAAAATATGATAATGTTTATAACATGGGAAAATTTAATAATTTTGTTATATTAAACAGGATGCGTTGAAATTTATTTAATATATTACATTATGTAAGATTACATTAGAATCTGTTGTATATATTCATATTGCATGGAGGTGAAATACGTTGTTATAAAGAAATACTTATATAAATCATTTTTTAATGTTTTGATAATAAAAATTATGGAATACATAACTAAATAGCTTCATAAAATATTACTAACTAATATAATATCAACTTGAATATAACACGAGTGGATTTTACCAATTTACCATTCACACTTCAACTATTTTTATATTGTAATAACGTCATGGAGATAATAATAATAATAATAAAAATATATTAAAAAAGCTGTGGAGGAGTTGGTGGAACATTTAAAAAAGTTGTAGTAATCAGGATAAATTTAAAAAAAATATTTAGTACGAATATTTTTCAATTAAATGAAAAAACCAAGCTTTTATTTTAACCACAGAGAAAATTTTTTTGTCTCAAAATGCCGGGACCTTTTACTGCCAGTGATAAGTACGATAAATGAGGTTATAAAAAAAAGAAAAAAAATCAAAGTTTCCAACATTAGAAAAGTGAACCCTAGGAATTTGCAAAATATAAATAATAGATACTAAACTATGTTGATAAAATTGAATATTACTTAGAATTATATAGTATTTCGGAAAATCTGTCACAGATGGCGGCACCTGTACCAGTGAATATATATATCACAGCATTTTGAACCGCCATACTGCAGGAAAAGTTAACTCATCTTAATCATTGAAAGAGTTAAAAACATGTTTATCTATTAACCAAAAATTTTTGTCGGGTCAGACAAACAAGGTTTTTTACCACGAAATAAATAACAAGCGTGACTTGCGGCTATAACATTTTACGGGTAATGTTACAAATCTCACTTTCTCCCTAGGCACCTCTGTCTGCGTAATCTCAAAAATTTTTATTTCTTTGAATAGTTCTTGAAAAAATAATACTAGTTATGGCAAGATAATTCTTGATGCACGCTATCGATAGAAATTTCGAATTCTCAAATCGATCTATAAACTTTTTTTAAAAATTCGCGTTGAAATTTCGGAATATAAAATTAAATTACTTGGAAATTTTTTGTCTTTTAAGTTGCAATTAATTTGGAGAAAATTTGAAAAGTTGATTTCAGAAAGTGTACACATGGATTACTTTGCCCATATCTATCTACTCTACGAAAACATGCAGATATTTCATAACTTGTCGTTCAGCTTCACATCATTTACAGATTATAATTAGAATTACCAATAAAGGACATCTTGGAGCTGAACGACTTAGCTAATCCTTATAGTCCGAAAAATTGGTAAAAAGCAACCAATATCTGTCGTTAAAGTAAAGACACTTATATAAAAACGTTATTGGCAAAAAATTCCAAAAGTTCTGGTACTGAATGACTTAATTACCATGTGTTTTCCACTCGTAACCAAAATGACTTGTTACCAAACGAAATATTCCAACCGGTATTGAATCGGAAAACCATTAATTGATGATGGATCAGTTCAACTAATCATGCAATATGAAATTTTTTGACATAGCAAAACACGGTCTAATTTGAACATATAGACCTAAAAAAAAAAAAAAACGTACATAAAATAATAAAAACATTGATGTAGGTATATAACTAAGCATAACGCTTACAGCCAATCAGCCAAATAAATATTTAATATGATTCAAATAGCCATTCAAATACGTCTATTTATATGGTCGGATGTCGGCATTGATTATTATAAAGAACTTGGTCTATTAGTCACACCTGCTAGCTCTGTTGTTGTATGTTTGTATGTACATACCTATACATGGAATGAACCGGTATTATGGTCGTATCAATTTATGCCATGTATATAAAGATATTGGACATATTGTATATGTGTGTACTGATACTCCTACTACAAAAAAAAAAAAAAAAAAAAAAAAAAAAAAAACAAAAATATGGCATATACATCATGCCATGAAATATCTAGTGAAAAACTATTTCTGATTAAAAGTAATTCACCCTCAGCAGTCAATTTTTCGCGAACTCCTAACCTTACCACCTACAAGAGTGTGAAACTCAACGTCGTAGCTATATTCTGTTCAACCGGAAGGTGCAATTTTGACAGGCGGAATATTCACTAGTAATAAATCATTATTCAAAAATGAAAATAATCCTTAAGGAAAAGAACAAATAATAAAAACGTCCAAAAAACGAGAGACTTAAAATAAAAGACAGATTATACAATTAACACGAATTATACCCTATACCAGAAATACCAAAAGTAGTTTATGATCAGTATTATTCTACCCATCTTTTATTACTAATATAATTGTATGTGTTTATCTACTTACTTTAGTATCTTTTTCATTTGATCCTAGTTTAAAGGGATGCGAAATGAATATGATATGATTGTATGATTGTATACGACAATACGGCATATTCTAAAACAAGAAGATGCTTTGTGGAATGTAGACAATTAAATTGAAAATGCCCAAGAACGTTTTATAATTGATTTAAATGAATCTTCCTCAACAGATTCAGCTGATAGTTCCGAATTCCGATTGTGACTAATAAGAACAACAAATTAATAAATATCATTTCTTTAAATTTGTTAAGGTGTTTTCTTCTATATCACTATTTTTCAGATAATTTTATTTAATAATCAAATATAATTTTGAAATAAACTAATCGAACAGTAAAAATGTTCAAATTACTTTTTTTGGAAGTTGTTTCTATTCATTTTATATTATAATATAAATATCTGTAAAATATTCGTTTAAAGTAATCGATTGAACGTGCACTTTTGTACTACTGAAGTGCTAATGCAAAGTCATAAATTATACTAAGGACTAAAATGTCAAAATTGCACCTACCGGTTGAACAGAGAATAGGTGCTGGCAATGAGTAATCTGGTCCTTACTGCAACAAGTCTACTACAAAGTCCCTTCATGTGTGGAGTAGTGATATCGATTTTGAATCGATTAATCGAAGCTTAAAAAATAGATTCTTTTTTCGATTTTTTTTTATTTGAATTCATTCATGAATCGATTATTAAAAGTAAGAGATCGATAACCGATTTTTTCCACGAATAATTTAATTTTAATTGTTAAAAGAAACATGTGTTAAAATGAAACACCAAAAACGTTATTGTTAATTGTCACTTTTTACTCGTTGTTATCAACGAACCCCTCATATGGTTCTATATAACTACATAATATATACATTATACGCACTATCTTGTCCAGTAGATGACTATTATTAATACAAAAGGAAGGAAGACCACCTATCTGACAAACGATTCCTCTTCCACAAGAGCAACTTATTTAGAAAACATTCTTTGCCAGTTTCTTTGAAATTTTTGAATAAACTTGGTTCATTCCGCGGTATTCGTCCCTCATATTCAATTGTGTTATTTGCTATAATTATAATTGAAATGTTAACTCATCGCCTTTACAAATATAAATGTAAGGCGTTTTTACACGATATTACCCATGTACTATCAGTTAGGTCCCTTAACAAAAAATTGCGTATAGGTATGTCTATATTTTGTGGCAAAGGCTATATCTAAAACTTACGATGAGAGTATCACGACGTGCTACAAGACTGTTTTTCTATAATTAAATCTGATTGAAATCGGATCTAATTAGTACCACCGATTAATAATACAAGTAACACTCTACTGCAAAAAAAGTTTTTTTTTGAAAGGTTTCAATAATGTAATTATAATTGTCGTAGATAAAAAATATGTCATTGCTTTGTTCAATGCAGCACAAAAGTATTAAAAAGAAATTTAACTGTGCAAAAAAAAAACCTCTATGAATCAAATCTGACAATCATTTTCTTAATCACACAGTAATAAGTGGTAACAAAAAAAATTTAATTGTTTTCGTTGGAAAACAAAAAGTAGCAAATTTATAGTCCAGGTACAAAGTGATCAAAGCCATTTGAGAGATCAAAAACGGATTCAGGAAAAATTAATTAAACTAGAATTTAAAAAAAAATTTATTGCACTATTGAAATTCTGATAATAATTGGAAAACCAACCTCATATATCCAGGGCCGGATTTACCTCTGTGGAAACCCCGGGGCACTTCTAATGTGGTGGTCTCTGAACATTTCCCATGCGGGGTCCTAACTACTTCTGTAAAGACCCACAAAAAAAAAGAAAAAGAAGAAACGGAACATTGCTTTTATCTTTTCTGTTCTATTCCTTGATTTTCAGATTTTGTGGAGGCCCCAGATGCCCTTATGTAAATTCAGCCCGGCATGTAGGTATCCACGTTGCTGCTACTGAATATCTAATTTTTGGAGAAATGAACGTATAACTTCGAAAGCATATTTCATTTACGGTTTTTAACTTTAAGGCATTGAAAAGTTCTTATAAACTTAATGACGTCATTAAATTAAAAAATTCATTTTTTCTCAAATCAAGCTTTGTTGAAGTGATTTAATTCAAGGGTGTGAATTATTCACTTTTGCTATAAAAATGGCGAAATTCTTTTTAGAAATTATGACTGATTCAATTGTTTTTCTTTTCTTAATGATCCCTAAAAGTCTAATGCCAAATATTAGTGATAATATTAGACGTCCCAATTCGTACCACCTAATTTTTGTTAATTTACAATACGGACTAACATTGAAAATCTATGTTATATATATAATATTAGGTTTATTATTTTATGGATTTTCAAATCAAAGCAAACCAGCGAAAGAAATGTCACTCGCTATGTATTTGGAAATTCGAAAATCTACAAAACTACAAATTCCGGAGCGCCAAAATGACCCCGGATTCGCACTCAGCGTTGAAAATGCATAAAAATACCATAGTCAGTCATCCAGATCACGATCTTTGTTTTTTTCATGGGTGTGTCTTATTGTTACTTAACCTTAATTTACATTTTGTTAAGACACCTTCCACCAATCTTCTGACTGCTGAAATTTCTATACTCGATAACTATGTTAGCGCCCAATAAGATATATTTTTTGCTAGGTGTCACTCGAGGGGTTGGTTGGTGTAAAACACACACCCTCAAAATTTCAATTATTATTAAATTTTAAGATAGTAAATGACGTCATACGAATATAAAAAATTTGCATAATATAAAAAGCTACTTTAATCAACATCCTCTATTAATTTTATCTAATTGTCTTCAATAGTTCTGAAGGAAAATATTTCAAGTTAAGGGTTGTTACCCCCATTATCTCGGACACAATATAGGGGGCAGAGGTCTAATACCAATATTAACATTACTCAACCATTAACAACGTTCCTGAAAAAGAATAATCAAAAAAGCCGCTGGGCCGAAATCCCATATGCTTACCCGGCGAGACCCTTTTCTCAGAGTAAAAAGCATCTTAAATGTTGACATGATATTGATTTTCGAATTAAAACCAAAACCAGCGAAATCTCGCTAAACAATCTGGAAATTCGAAAACCTTCAAAAATTGATGACAAATAAAAACCATATACTGTATAGATAGGTTCTTCGAAAGTTAACAATATATTACAAAGTATTTATTACAAAATAACTATAATACTATCCAAGAGAGTAGTTTCTTCAATTAAATTTTTTCGAAAAATTTCAAGAAAAAGAGAAAATTCAAAAGAGTGATTTTATTAAAATTTTAAATTTTTACTTTACTGTGGGCTGCACTTTAGCAACCTGTCAGACTGTTACACCTCCTTTATCACCATCAGAGGCTTAAGTGGAAATCTTTGCGTTGCTAACAAAAACGGATGATGTTTTTTTTTTTTTTTTTGTTTAAATCACACCTAACCTTAGTCTCTTATTACTTATATAACAGAGAACAGACCAAAAATAAAACTGAATCACATGTTCTTGGAAAACCCTTTAATAAAAGCTATAAAGACAAAATTTTCATTTCATAATTAAGTAAGACCGGAAACGAATTATTATTATTGCATACCTCTTTAATAATTTATTATAATTAGTTCTAAATGACATTTAAAAAGAATTTAAGAAATAATTATTGAACTATCATGAAACGTTTGGTTTTAGTTGGCCACTAATTTAAGAATTTTGGTTCAATCACAGCAATTAACAATTAAATATGCTTCATTTATTATAGTTTTTTTTTTTTTTTTAACTTTAATTTTGACTGTACATTGTACATCGGTACATTTTCATCACGTACTCTATAATATATAACTTATTTTTTGTGAGGCTATATTGTTGGAGCTTGTTTGTTCCACCTTTTAAATTTGAAACAAGTCAGTGTTATTGTTTAAACTTTTTTCTATAGACCAAGAGCCAGTGGCCAATTTGCGATGGTCATTTCAACACACACGTCAAATTGACAGGATAGGCTCTTGGATACTTACTCTACACAGAAATTCAGTTCTGGCAAGCCTATTCGGCCGGGTTGAGTCATTCTTAACGTTTAAAAAGGGTAAACAATAAGGCCAAATTTACATAAAGTAACAGTTGTGGAATTTTTATACATGAAAGTTAATAATATTTTTTATCGATGAGAAACGTTGTGGCAATGTTTTCTCTTCACCAAGATACCGCCTGAACAATCTAAAGTTGTGATAAATTTCATAATTATTTTGACAAATATCAAAATAATGTGTATCCACAGTAATATGATTTAATCGCTGAATTTGGAAATTGGTTAAAACGAAATGTAATTAGACTCTATTATCAGGGCCATGGAAAGAAATGACGGGCTCCAGGAACAAAACAAATTTTTTAAGAATTTCTTCTTTAAAAATAACTGATGAGCAAGAAAAAGCTCGTTTTACTTTTTTCCAGGCCCCTATCGACCGCTACGGGCCTCCTCTTCCAAACTGGGCCCCGGGGCTGCAATCCCGGCTACCCCACCCTCTCGTCGGGCCTGTCTATTATGCAACGTAAATAAACTTAAATTTTATTATTTGAAATCGTTTAGATAAATATGACTCAGTACAAATATAATGAGAAACTTTTCATAAGAATAGTGTAATTTCTTACTCGTAATCTCCTGTCTTTTTAAATCATATTACCATGGATACACAATATTTTGATATTTGTCAAAATAATTATGAAATTTATCACAACTTTAGAACGTTTTTTATTGATAAAAAAATATTATTAACTTATTTCACGTATCAAAATTTCAGAACTGTTACTTTATATATCATAAATCTGGCCTTATTTTTTACCTTCTTTAAACGTTAATCGATGACTCAACCCTGCCGAAGAGGCAGTATCCCAGAGCCTATCCTGTCAATTTGATGTGTGTTGAAATGACCATTGCAAATCGGCCACTGGCTCTCCTACTATTATTATTAATGTATTTACAAACATATGTATATACATAATACATTTGATTCCACCAAGAAAAGCCGCGCTGAATATTTCTCGATATTTCTTGAGGTTGGAGCCGCGCAGTTCTACCACGGGAGAGTGGTTGGTCACTCTCAAGCTTGGGGAATTTCGATGGTCATCGGAGTCTGTTCTATCTTTCTTCTCACTTTTTCTCTATTCTAATCTACGGTGAATAAAATGTTGGAAAACAAAATAATATACTTACTTTTGTTAGGATAGGTTGTAATTAAAATTGAAAAATATTTAATTTATTTTTATTGTCAATTAAAATTAACGGTAATTGTAAAGAAATCGAGCCATAATGTGTGAATATATGTATATTTTTAAACGATATAGTTTAGATCAGTGGTTCTCAAACTACTTCCTTGTCTCATCGACCCCTTGTCATGACTTTCCATGATTTTCGATTTTAGATAGACCCCTTGACAAATTCACAAATTCAGTAACAACTCCACAATTCATCCGATGACCTTTTTCTTTGCTCTCGACGTAAATATTAATGTAATTTGACAGGGGCTTTGATCCTAGGTGACAACCAAAAAAAAAAATGGTCACCAGCCTGACATTTTTACATTTTAGCCAAGTCAACCTGTTTCACTGTATGCTTGTTACAGACACCCATTTCCATCTCATCGAGCCCTAATTTTTTTTTTCGCTAGCGTGGATCCCTTGCAGTTCGTTTTCGACCTCTGAAGGTCGATATAGACCCCTTTGGGAACCACTGGTTTAGATAAAAATAATAAAAGCATTGCATTTTCATTTTTGGTTTTAATTAACTAAAATTTCATGTTTTTCTTTTTGTTAACGCAAAGATGAAACCGTTATTAATGGTATCAAAATTTTAAACTGTTGAAAGGAAGAAACTTTAAAACTCTAAAAATAACTTCACATTACAATTTGATTGTTTGACCGTTTATTTCAAATTAACATAAATGGCAAATATAGTAATTAAAATTGACATGAAAGTATTTTAAATTTTATTAATAAAACATGATTTATTAAGTAGTAGTTAATAATTAAATCAGTCTTAATCACTTATTATAAACTACAGAAGAACAACTAGAAATGATATGTGATCTACACTAGTGAAGAGACCTCCTATAAAAAAAGTTCAGTCGTGTCGTGCTTCGGATCTATAAGGGACGCTCAGCTTTAGTAGTAAGCTAGTAAGTTAAGAAAATGGGTGTAATTTTTGAAATGTCTAAAAAGGAATGTTGCCTGTAAGGTGCGCACGTGCACAAAGACTCAGGAACGCTAAAAATTTGAAATATTTTGGCCTTTTTTCAGTAACGTGTATCTTAGTCAAAAAGAATTCGACAATGATTTTGAAAAGAGCACTTTAAAGTTTAATTTACCTACTTTTTGAAGCTGTAAAAAAATAATTTTTCTTTACCATAATATTTTTTTAAAGGGCAACCAGTAAAAAAAAGATTTTTTTTACGTCAAAGAACAAAAATACAAAAATTTTTTAGTATAAACTTAAAAACTTTTTTACCAAACACTACCTACTTCAGAAGTTAATAAAATACAGTACTTTTAATTTCAACCCTCAATATTTCTGTAAGTAACCATGTTATCACAATCGGAGGTATGGCTGTACAAAACTCAAACAGTCCTTTTCAAGGTGAAAATATGGATTGTGTAAAGATATTCCCTATCTTTTTTTAAAATCGATCTTTAAATGTTTTAAAAAATACGCAATTTCCTCGTTTTTTAAAAACACAAATGACTTAGGGGTTATGACATCCTTAAAATTCATGCAAATTGTAAAATTGCTTAGATTTTTTCCCGTGAGTCCTTATCAAGAAAAAAAATCGAAAATATATGAAAATTTTTTTTATAGTGTAAGCGCAAAAAATCAACTTTTTTTCACTAAATCACTTAATAAACATTAAGAAATTCGATTTCAACGATAGAATCAGTCGTAAAAGGGTTAATTTATTCATATATAGCGACTGTGATTTTGCTCAGGTGATGAAACAGTTTGAAAAATATTCCGACTGAAGAAAAAACGGACTAATGATTTTTTATTTATTTTTATTTAAAAATCATCTTTTATTGCTTCCTTTTGTGGTCGGTGCTCGGATAATAATAATTCAAGCCTGAAGTTAATAATTCCCAACACAAATAAAATTTTAAAAGAAAAAGAGCGTATTATACTTTTGATATACTTTAAATACAGAATGTCCCAAAACAACTAAATAGAAAGTATAACTAAAAAAAATTCGATCGATTCCCAAATTTTTTAATTGTTATGGTCGTTAGGGTATATTTTTAACTAGCTACTGAACAATTTTTCATTCAAAAGTTGCTCCTATATTTCTTTTATTGTATTTTTTGACTTTTTGTCGTTACAACCATCTGACAAATTGCGTAATAATCGTCAAAACATTTGTTATCGATGTTTAACACAGGAAAGATGCTATCGATGTATATTTTCACTGTGTTCAAAAATAATATCCGCGACAGCGATTCTGGAAAAGTGAAGTGAAGTGGAATGGAATGAAATGAAATGAAATAGCTGAGAACAGAACCAAAGGAAATATATTTTTATAAGTTGGTAGGTATACATTATTGTGATAATGGGTACTCTATCGGCGAAATTGAGTACTAATAAGAGGAGGTATTATTTATGGTACAGTTTTCATTTCCGGTTACATATTATGTGGAATTTAAAAAATAAAATTTACAAATATTCATCATTTTATTGCCATCTTTCGTCCATTCCGTTTGCGTTCGTTGTGATTTTTGAGTAGCTAGCTGTGCTTTCTATTAACTGTTTTAATTTTTTACTTTTTTTCTTGTATTTTAATTATTTTTTATCTTTTATTAATTTTTTTTATATAAATTATATATATTTTCCTGTTTAATTAAAAGTTAATAGTAAAAATAAAATTTCGACATAACCTTGTTTTCAAATAATTAATACTAGACAGGTTTACTTTGTGAAAATCCATATTAAATATGGTATCGTTGCTTTGTCACTTTTCACAGCAAAATAACAGAAAAACACGAGTCGACTTTCGGCTTTTACACCATCATCAGGTGAAAAACTTAACTAAAAATTGTTTTTCACCTGATGATGGTGTAAAAGCCGAAAGTCGACTCGTGTTTTCTGTTATTTTGCTGTGAAAAGTGACAAAGCAACGATACCATATTTAACCTTGTTTTGTACTAGTAGTGTTTGTTTTTGTTTACTTAGTAATTTTATTTATTTTTTCATTAATTAATTTTAAAATTCTCTCCTCCACCGGATTCAGTTCGATCTTTCATTCTCCTCCTCCGGTTTGATTTCGTTGTTTAAAATATGTAACCGGAAATGAAAACTGTGTACCATAAATAATACCTCCTCGTATTAGTAATCAATTGCGTCGAGAGAGTACCCATTATATCACAATAATGTATACCTACCAACTTATAAAAATATATTTCCTTTGGTTCTGTTCTCAGCTATTTCATTTCATTCCATTCCACTTCACTTCACTTTTCAAGAATCGCTGTCCTGGTCATTGTACAGTGAGAATAGTTCTTTTCTCCTAGATAGGAACAGACTCGTTTCTAACTGACTTCAAAAAAAGGAGGTTTTCATTTCGACTTTCTTTCGGTATACCGAAACCGATTCAGAAAATTATCTTTTTATTGGAATGGATGTCCTTCCGAGGTGGTCCCACATAAATTTGATCAAAATCCTACTTCTAATTTGTATACATTTGAATTAAATAGGTTATTGTTAGCATAGCAAGAAAACGAATCAATAAGATTACATACCACGTGATATTTTCTCTGGAACACACAGTAGCGTTTTCTGTTTTTTATTTGTTTTTAAGTAGCAAATGATTCTTGTTTAAATAATGATTGCTACAGAAAACAAAACAAAAAAAATTCGACTTTTCGTTCTGTTTTTACAATCATTAAACGTTTTAAAATCTATCCCATCTATCTAATGTTGATAATGTGTGTATTGTTGTAATAAGTGCATTTTGTAATAAGTGCACAAAAGTGCAATATAAAGTTGCAGTTCGAATGAATAACTACTGAAGAATTTTTATGACTATATGATCTTACTAGATATTCTAAATTTTACACGTCTGATGTTGAGGAGTGCTAGTTAGCTCATTAATTATTACTACCTAAGACTATTCTGACTCGTCTAAATTAAGTTTATTGCACAAATATGAAAAAACAAAAACAGGCAATTATAACTTGACTTTGATTAGTACTGTCACCTTAAAAAATAATCGTCTATCTACTGTTTTTTGCGGTGAGTATACCAGATGAAATTACCATCTAGTCTATAGATAAATCATTTTGGGTACAAATATTTCTTCGTTAAAATTTAGTTGATTTTTAACCCCTTGTCGCATACAAAGCCATATATGGATGCTAAGTTTTTCTAATTTTTTTTCTACATATTAAAATTTTTTTTGAAACTAATGTTAAATCCTAACTTTATACTCCTTGGAGTAACGGAACGTAATTTTTGTTGTCTTTGGTAAGTGCGGGTTGTCAAATTATTTGAAGTTATGTTCAGAGTGTCCGACCGTTACAGTGCAATTAATTGGTGCTAATTTTATTTGTGAAAACTAAACAATAAAACGGTAAGTACTAAAATCAAAAATTTTCAAAATATATTCTTTATACATATATTCAAGAACATGGAATAAGTTGTGATTCGTGTGTGTTTTCTAGTTTTCTTCGATTTTTGGGGCTTATTTTGAAGTTGCCATGTTTGGCTTCGTATGCGTTTAATCCAAATTATTATTGGGCATATATGGCTTCTATGGTACATCCCAGCATGTCAGTTCTATTCCTGGTGATGGCTTCGTGAGTGACGATGATTTTGCTTCTGATTCCCTAGTACTCACAGCAGCCAAGGCAGTCCATCAACCAGTGGTGGCCAGAAAATGTACTGCAACAAGCCGAAAAGGTGCTTCATCTAGCTTGCCCGGCTCACCTATACTCATTAAAAAAGCGCGAAAAACTCCAGCTAGACATCAAGACCTCCCTTTGAAGTCTGTGCGATCAGATAAGGTGACCATTTCCCCGAATGGACAAAACTAAATTGACAATTATGTCAAAACTGCTCAAAATTCCGTTTATTCGCCAAATGTGGAAAGTGTCAAGTTTATTTATGTTACAATGCCAAAATTGCATACAGATTTACAGAACGCATACGAAGTCATATATCGATTATAATTATAATACTAGAATGCATACGAAACCATATATGGCTTCGTTAAGTAATTTCTAAACACTAAGACTTAATTTTTTTTTCTTAATTTGACTACTAAAATAAAAGAAGTGAAAGACATTTTCAATAAAAAAATTTTTTCTTCACCTCCTTCATAATTCATGCAATAAGGGGTTAAGCGAATGTGGAAAAATTGATTCATTTTTCGCAGTCTTCTGTCCTGGAATAACTGCAAGATTATCATTTCGATCGTGGTTGTTTCGAGAATTTGGTTGCCTCTTGAATTTATACTGTTAATTTTATCAGGTACGAAAAGATCGAGATCATAGAAATCTAGAATTGCATTTGAATTTTGCGTTTGTTAAATTCAATATGATTAATATAATCTTTATTAATATTATGAATGCGAAACTGAGTCTGTCTGTTTGTTTGTTTGTTTGTCTTTCTTTCATGCCTTAACAGCTTAACCAATTAACTTACAATTTTGCAAAGAGATAGTTTGGGAAACAGAGATGGTTGTAGGCTACTTTTTACCCCCAGAAAACATTCTATTCCGGTAAAAAAATGTATTAACATGATGTCATAATTTCAAACACTGTGCGTGCAGTACAAGTCAGAACAAAGTACTTTGAATAAATACTACAGTGCGTATTTTTGCGTCGGCGCATTACTAAAACATTGCCCATAGGTATATTTACGCTCGCACTCTTGTGTTTCAATATTATGAGTTCATGTATATCTACATATAATCTTAATTTAAACCTTTTTGGTTTTTATAACTTTAATAAAAATTACATATAAAAGCGATTTAAGTGTCGGTAACGTAAAACGAATCATCAAACGAATTTCAACTTTTATAATCGTATCATAAAACAGTTTGTTGAATGTTGTTCTCCTTCTTCATTTATACTTATGAATTGTTTTTTTATAATTTTTTTCTTTCTGAATCTGCGATAAAAATTGTTTTTTAAGGGGAGATTCGCTAAAAAAAAATAAATTGATTTTTTTTCTTCATAATTATGTTCTTTAAGGTGTTAAAAATATTCTCCTAAAATTTTATTTGAAAAAAATGAAAAATCAAAAAGTTATGGGCATTTTAGTGCACGCACTTTACTACAATTCAATTTAAATAGATAAATTTGAAATGCTCTTTCCTCGAAAGTACATTTTCCGACACGGTTCCTCATGTATCTCAAAAAGTATTTGAGATATGGACATAAATCAAAGTGCATATTATTCCACGATACCGGCATTTTGGCAGGAACTAGGATCTTTTGGTTCCATAATATATTTTCAAAATGTCAGCTATTTATAATCGAGAAAAAGCGGTGATTTTTTAAAACTAATTTTCAAAAATGCAATTTCTCGCTGGTTTTTTATTTTTTTTCTTAGATTCTAGTTAGTGCCATAACTGTATATGTGGGTATATTTTTAGAAAATTTTTTGATTTTTTGATTTTGGTACACTGGGGATTTTTGGAATTTTTAAAAAAAAAATTTTTTTTGTAATCTCAAGACATGTAGAAACAATGTTGTATACTTAGTCTTTTAATAAAATATTTATTTGTATAAAAAAAAAAAATAAATAAATAAGAAAGGTCGATTTTTTGACGAATCTCCCCTTAATGTAAAAATGAAAATACAAAAGAAACTACAGGTATTATACAAGAGACTTAAAACGCAAAATGTCAGAACAGTTGTTTTAACTTAATTTTTCCACTAAAACATTTTTAAATAATTTTATTTATGAAAAATTTAAAGATTCAAAATTTTACATCAACAAAAAAATTTGAATGTATTAACTCATAGTAAACATTGTTGCGTACGTCGTCTAGTATTAAGAAAATTATAATTTAAATTATTTTATGCTCAAAGAACACAATGGAATTCCATAAATAAAATTTTATTAAAATCTATGTTAATTAAATCAAAATGTCCTAATCAAAATATTGTTAAGGGGTTACATGCCCTTGCGATGTGGGAAAATATATTAGAATTTCACAATTTTTGATCAATTGTTTTGTAGTTTTGTACACTTATTTGCTATTACGGTGGCCGATTCGTTTACAGGTCAGTCACTATCATAAGAAATAAATATGTAAAATTTCGAAACAATTAATACAATAGTTTTTTGAGAAATGATGTATGTCTTTCATTTTCAAAATGTATTTTCGAAAAAAACACATTTCAGGCACACATAGTAAAATTTAGGGTTTACAGCTTAGCTTTATTCAAGTGTGCCAAAAATTTTATTTTTATTCTAGGTAATTATTGAAGTGCAAACTTCTTTTGGGCACGTTGAGCGATTTTTTTAAAAATACACATAACTTTCTAAATAATGTCATAGACTAATAATTCAACGCGTAAAGCCAATTTGTAGAGTATTTCACTGAAGCACCACGGGTGTGATATGAGGAATATAATGTGTTGTCAATTATTCAGTAAACAGGATCATATTTATTACAAGGCATGAAGTGAAACTAAACCCAATACTAATATTTTTTCAAAATTTTGTAGTTTTAGCGAATTTCCAGAATGGAAATTCAGCTATTACAGTAGGTCTCATGACGGGACTTGAGCCCGGGACTATGGCAGAAATTTGTTTTGAGGTCCCTAGAAACCGAAAATAATATTCACTAAAATTTATATATATATATATATATATATATATATATATATATATATGTATATATGTATTTATGTATTTATGTATCAGCACGATAACTCTCGAACGAAACGTCCTAGGGTTACGAAATTTGGTGACAACGTTGGAAGTCCAAAAATCTTGGATGAGTTCTTCAGCCAGACACGTCGGATGCCAGGAACATGGTTTTTGTTCTTGCAAAAAATTAGTTTTTTGCCAAAATTTCCACTTATTCAAAAATTTTTGCCAAATTTTTTTACACCATTTAAAAGAGGAGAAAAAGTTACATAAAAAAGCTCTTTAAACTATTATTCTATGTCAACTAGTTTCCGAGAAAAACTAATTTTTATAAACGGAAATTCGCTATGTTATGCAGGATCCTGCGACAGGGGTATTTTCTTTAAAAAACAGTTACATTCTATTATCAGTATTTTAAAAATAATTACGTACTTGAAACAGCACTAAAAATTGTTACTGATGCGTATATCACGGTCATTACACCGACTACAAAGTAGCAGTTAGTCGTATTTTGAGCTCTCATCTACAATATGTTCTGATTGTCATAAAATTCTTTCGAAAGCATTTATTCTGGAATAAAAAAATTTGTTTTTAAAAAAAAAAACAATATAGTGCACCTAACCCCTTAAAATAAAGAAATTCGTTTAAATATTCAATTAAAGAATTCATTTCATAAATATTTAAGGCGCACACGATATAAAACAATAACAAAATATTCCGATGGCAGCACTGTTCACTTAATTAAAATAATGTTTACACGATTGCTCGCTTGATATTTTTGTCATTGTAAACAAAATAAAATAAAATATATAACATAACCTCAACACATACTTTAAATTGTCATCTGTTCTGCTAATTTAACATAATATTAAAATGACACTATAGTATAAAATTATTATTAATTTTTCGAATGTTTAACATTATTTTTAGAACATGTGTACCTAGTCTCGTATGAATATGCGTTTATAATTTATTTAAATAAATATTATGAGGGGAGAAAAAAATGTTTCACTCCTTAATTGTCTGTTGAAAGAATTTCAGTTTTAATTTTTTCCTGAATTTTTCGTCAAATGATAGATTTATTAGAACTATCGCCACATACATACATATGTGTACGTTGCATTCAGTTAGTTTATAATGAAAATATATTCATTTGTTTTCATATAGAGTTATTTTTAGTGCCTGTGTAAATTAAAATGAGAAAATTTTTGTTGGATTTTTCTTTTTTTTTTTTTGAATGAATTAAATATTTGGGTGTGTTTTTGCTTTCAAAATTTTATTAAAGTAGCAGAAGGAAGCATTGTGATCACTTTTAAATTACGAAAATTTTTCCCTCTACATTTTAAAACACTCTAAACAATGTTAGTTTCGTGTCTTTTTCTAGATCTGTCTGTCCGAAGATCCCACCGCGTGGCATAACTTCGGAATTATTCGATCGTTTTTTAGCGAATTTCCGGAATGGAATTCAACTATTACAGCCACTGTCATTACGCGACAGCAGAAATTTGTTTTGAGGTCCCTAGAAACCGAAAATAAGATTCGCTAAAATTTATATATATATATATATATATATATATATATATATATATATATATATATATATATATATATATATATATATATATATATATATATGTGTGTGTGTGTGTGTTTGTGTGTGTGTGTGTGTGTGTGTGTCCGCACGATAACTCTCGAACGAAACGTCCTAGTTTTACGAAATTTGGTGAAAATATTGGAAGTCCTCAAAGCGTTGGACGAGTTCATTAAAAAGGTACGTCCGATGCCCGAAAGATGGCTTTTTTGGCAATTTTCCTTAAAAAAAAAGTAGTTTTTGGCCAAAATTTCCCTTTATTCAAAAATTTTTGCGACATTTTTTTATACCATTGAAACGAGGACGGAAAAATTACACAAAAAAGGTCTTAAACTATTATTCTATGTCAACTAGTTTCTGAGAAAAACTAATTTTTTAAACGGAAATTCGCTATGTTATGCAGAATGCTGCGACAGGAGTATTATGAAATTCTTGGAAATTGTTACCATGCAACGAATTTCATTGCAATCGAAGTAATGTTAACCACGGCGCTACTATGGTTTCCCAATAAATATCGATATTTAATTTATTACTAGTCCAGTTTCGCTAAAATTTTAAGAATGTTGGGGGGTTTATGTCATATATGGTCCCCAATAAATTTCAATACAGGCAGAGTAATTATAATTACTGTGAATGCGCAGGCATAAGATATGTTAACGGTGGATATATGGAATGGACTTTTTGCTTTTCTTGTTGCTATGAAAACAAAAAACTTTTAATTTTTTGTAGTGATCTGAGTGTTCGAAACATCAAATAATATCTACTGGTTTCTTTAATTTTTTCTACGGATTCATTTGACATTAAAAAAAAAAGCTAGAAGTCGATAGCCGATATAGCCGATTAGAAAAATTTAAGCAATTTACCCTACTTTTCTCTAAAAATTATTCCCGTTTTAAGCATGAGGTTATTAATATGGTATAAGATACTAAATTTAAGATACGGTTTAAGCACAAAATCACTTTAAAGTTTCGATAAAAGTTTGTGACGAGCACAAGGAAGCTGTGCGCCATACACCATTGGCAAAAACCTCGTTTCTATGCAAGAACGTAGTAGACGTTTCAAGTAATTATCGTAACACAAAGACATTTATTAGTTTCCAGTCACTACAAAAAAATATGTTACAATCAATAGATAC
Source organism: Brachynemurus nebulosus (assembly GCA_035578155.1). Taxonomy (NCBI): domain Eukaryota; kingdom Metazoa; phylum Arthropoda; class Insecta; order Neuroptera; family Myrmeleontidae; genus Brachynemurus; species Brachynemurus nebulosus. The sequence continues at coordinate 13,594,300 of JAPWDM010000010.1, read as the reverse complement.
TTTAAAAATTGCCTAAAGTCGACTTACACCTTTTTTCCATCCTACTCGTGAATTTTAACACCAAGATGCATAATTTCCAAATCAGTAGTGTCCCAAAAACATTTCGTAACACTACATCGATTCATATATTTAATTATTTGTTCATCTTATCAAAAAAATCAATCCCTCGCCATAAACGTATTATAATTTAACGTAACAATCTTATATTTATTTGGGATTTGGTCACATAATATATTACCAAAGACATACGTCGTACTATATGTAGAGTATTACATAATAGTAGGTAATAATATTGGTAGGTAAAGGTACCCATTGGTGGTAACGTGAGCCCTTTAGATAAATATTGTATTAGACAAATGTAATTTATCCGAATTAAATAAGGGTTCAGTGATTTTTCTTGTAATCGGCACATAGCAATAATAACATTTATATCATCAACTGTTCTATGTGTTACCCCTCTGGTTGCTACCCTAACTGGTTTGGATAGATATATATTAAGCTTCAGTCAATAAAAATACCATATAGATTTGTTCATATTAATCAGTGAATTTGAAAAATTTATGTATAAAAATAATTGGCAAGTTTTAATAATAATTATTGCGGAATAGAAAAACAGAAATTAGAGGGTTACGTTTAAATAATATACCATATGAGTTTTTTGAGAGTTGCCATTTTTATTACAACCAAATTTCTATGATAGAAACGGTACTGGAAAAGGTTCTTTTCTTGGATGTAATGGAATTGTAACCAAGAAAAACACTATCGGTTGAAGTAGCCTCAAGTACATATGTATATTTTTACCGCTTAACTGATAAATTTAAGAAAAATTAAAAAATTAAACTTGGGTAAAAAAAATTTTTTTACTCATTTATGTTGTTAATTAATGCATTAGATCAGTTTTATCGAGAAATTAATATATAGTCCCATTTAAAAATCTATAAGTTTGTATCATAGCTTGAAAACCATAAGAGCTATAAAACTCCTGACTATTGCAATCGGTTGCCCCCGTCAATATCTACAGCTCTTATTTGAACAATTTTTCGATTAAATCAACGGTTTGGCTGTAATAAAAATGGCAACTCTCGAAAAACTCACACAGTATATGGAAAATTAACAATAATTTAGGCCAATGCGTTCTCGTTTGGGAATTAAACGTCTAAAAAGCTCCAGTGTAGCTCAGTGTGTAAAGTGTATTATCGATTTATGGATGCAGCTGAGAGGTGCCCGGTTCGAATCCATGCGTCTCCTTTTCTTTTGATAATATTGTATAATGTTTAATTACAGTATCTATTATACAAGGTTATAATCGTTTCTTAAAGGTGGTTTTTTTCCAAAACAAAGACACATTGATCTAAATTATTTTCCCAAGTTTAATACTTTGCAACCGTGTGAGAAGCCGCGCTGGCTGTACTGATAGAAAATGACATCACTGTTGGCTCCATTGTATGAATGTATTGTTTCTCTGCTATATTTAATCGTTGATCAATGAGAAAATCGCATTTGTCATCCGTTTATCATTGTTATCGGTTGACGATGGTGATGGTAAACGGATTGTAAACGCGATCGTGTGCAGTCAACATCGTAGAGGCGCCATCACAGTGTTCAGCACATCAGCTCGCTTGCCTTCTTCAGCTTGTAACATTACGGGAAGCTCGAACACAAAAAGATGGTCGTACGTACATTTATCTACTTAATAAATCTCTAACACTGACTGACTGACAGCCCAAACCGTTGGGTTTAGAAGGATGAAATTTTGCACAGGAGTTCCTTATATAATGTAGGTGAGCACTAAAGAAGGATTTTTGAAAATTCATTCCCTAACGGCCGGTTTTACATTCACATTTAAAGCCGACTTTAACACTAAAGCCAACTTTAAAACCGATTTTATTTTTGGTACTGTTTTACAATCAAATTTAAAGCCCTGTTAGTGTAAAAGTCGACTTTAAACTAAAGTAAGAATTATCTCGACTTTTACTGCTTAAAGTCAGCTTTGACATATTTGTTATTGCTGATTATTATCATTGAATTTTGTTTATAAGCATAATTTTTCTGTAAAATATTCGTACCTTGAATAAATAACATAAAAATTTTATTTCTTTGCTTATTTTCAATAATATTTTTGATTGTTTCTACGTCTTGGATTAATATCAAACATTCCTTTTGGATGAAACTGGCTGAACGATTTCTGAGTTACCCTCGATTTCTTTTATGATTCTTTGTATTTATGATAAATTTCTTTTAAAAAGAAATAATGTAGTTTTCTATTCCAATCTCACTGGCAGTAGCGAAATGAGTGAAGTGCGTATGTTTTGAAATTCAATCATGTTGATATTTTCGTTTCTATAGTTATTTTTTTTTAATTATGTAAGATTGGCTACGATCATTCATAGTTCGTTTTATCATAGTTTATTTTAAAAGTCCATTAACAAAAGTAAGCAGACCTGATCATTGTAAAACAACACTAAAAATAAAGTCGACTTTAATGAAAAAATTTTTTTAGCGACAGCCTGCATATAAATTATTAAGAACGAACTAAAAGAAAAGAAAATTGTTCTACATGTTTCAGTCATTTAAATGACCATCTTCAGGAAAAATCAATAATTCAGTTGTGAAACAACTGAGAAAAAATAATATCAAAAGGACATAACCTCCAAATAAGAAATGGATGTCAAAAATGACAGACGAAATTAAAAGAAATTAAAAATTAAAAATCAAAGAATCAAAAAATAAACGGACCCCATACGAAAATAGGGAAAGTCAAAATCATGATAAAAAATTGACTTTCCCTATTTTCGTATGGGGTCCGTTTATTTTTTGATTCTTTGATTTTTAATTTTTAATTTCTTTTAATTTCGTCTGTCATTTTTGACATCCATTTCTTATTTGGAGGTTATGTCCTTTTGATATTATTTTTTCTCAGTTGTTTCACAACTGAATTATTGATTTTTCCTGAAGATGGTCATTTAAATGACTGAAACATGTAGAACAATTTTCTTTTCTTTTAGTTCGTTCTTAATAATTTATATGCAGGCTGTCGCTAAAAAAATTTTTTCATTATTTATTTTACCTGCAGTTGGATTCTAATAATTTAATTTAAAGTCGACTTTAAATTAAAAGTAGCTTTAGTTAAAGAACCTTTAAAATTATGAATGTAAAGCCGGCCCGTAAGTGGGTTAAATAGGGGATGAAAATTTGTAATGGAAATTCGTTATTTTTGAATTTAGAGATATTATATAAAAATATGTGACACGACTATTAAAGTATCTTATTTAATCAACCTTTGCATCCTGATATGTTACCGATGGTAAATCCTATCGGGTGGGTATACGGCTAGTATGTATATAAATTCATATTACAGTTTAAATCTTCCAGTTTGCTCGATTTGTATTAACTTCGACAAATTCGAGGAACAATAAAATTGAAATAAATACAAACAACTTAAATAAATTGGAGATGTAATAACTGCCGTTAGCACCGAACAATTATACGAAAACAATAAAAACAGAAAATTGCACCTTTTTTCCCGTAATTTGAATTAATGGGAATAAATAAATAATGAGGAGTTATACCGAGTCCCATTATTCCTCAACGACTTCACCAGCATTTATACACACGTCAGAGAAAGATTTTCAAACATTTTATCCTTATTTAAAATGTCAACATACCCGTACAACTGAACAAGGATAACATCATCCATAACACCATATATGCACAATAAAGATAAAAGATCAAATGTTTATAGCTATCTTTATTCAATATATACGTTTATATATACATACTCTCTATGTGTAAATTGTAGTAAATAGAAAAACAGTATACGAACTGGCGCAGCTAGAAGGGAAAGGATAATGTAAGGATAACATATATTTTCTCTCGGTCGCACGGAGTTAAGGAATGCTCTCATTTTCTCATCAGAATTAAATCGAGCGGAAAATAGAGAGAGGGAACGGATAGACGCGGAAAACACAAAATCGTTTATAACGTTTATATGTGTTTGTTTATACACCGTGTGTATATTGAATCAGTGGCGGTATTCATATAAAATTACAAGTGTGAGTTAATAGTATCTTGTATTTTTGATAATTTCACTAAAGGGCACCGTATCAGAAAATCGATTTAATTTAGTTTGAGTAGGAAAAAAAATTGATTTATATGACGTCATCAGATACATACAATTGTTTTCAGATTATAGTTAACTAAAAATTTAACTGACACAGAAAATGGGAAATTTATTCTAGTCTTATTTAAATTCTAGCGGTAAATTAATGATGTGTCGAGTACTTAACAGATGGCTTAAAAATATGAAAAATTAACTTTATGAAGGTATCGGGGTCTATTTAATTGTTTATTGAAAGCACGATAACAAAAATATAAAATTTCTGGTTCAGCTAATGGAAGTTTAACATCTTCTTCTAATTTAAGATTTTCATTTTCGTACTCTTCAATATTTGTAAGATTACCCAAACATTTAACAAAATTGGATTTGTACAATTACGTATAAAATAAAAAAGTATTTATGCGATCACTGAAAATTTTCTAGTGATTGAATTGTGATTTGAATGCAAAAAATTTGGTTGATAGCACTTATTTTAACGATTGTTTGCATTTTCTGCAAAACTAGGTGGTGCTGGGTCAAATATGGTGGCAGATTTGAATGCAATGGGTCATAATACTACCCTATAGGATATGATAGTCTGATCCCAGTTCAGGAAAAAATGTTTTTGTGTGATTGTGTAATTTATTTATTCCAAAAACTGATTTTTTTCAACAACACATCTGGTAATCATAGTTAGACTTTTTATATATTATTGTTAAATAGGTTTTATTGTTTGTTATAGGCTAAATTTTAGATTTTTAGTATTATTCTTCGTTGAAATATAACTAAAGATGTCGCTTTCTAATCAACACATGAAACATCAACGGATTCAAATTTGTTCACTTTTATTGGTTTCAAGTAATGGTTTTTGTCATGTTTTTTCGTGGCATCATAATTTCCTTACTAGACAAGTAGAGTTATTTAATGCAAATCTTACTTCTGAACCAAATTTTTTTCTATGTTTTCTGTTATTGTCTCCAAATATATGGATTTAAGAAAAAAATTAATATTTATTTTATGACTCATAAACTGATAAATTTTTTAAATGTCGAATTTAATAAACGACTATAAAAAGACTCAAAATATCCAATACATACTATTTATTTTCCATTGTATTCTATAAATGAAAAATTATTATCAATTCAACAATAGATCTCCCGTTGTCGGGAGATCTATTGTTGAAAATAAATTGCCAGTGAAGAAGTAACAAATAAATTTAAGATAATTTTAAATTATTATCTCTCGCAGTCCTCTCAATCTCATAAAACACAAACAAAAGATATTGAGGCTGTTGTAATGGCCCGACGAACAGTAACCCACGTTAACTTTATCATTGTACCGTCAATGATACAATGTTTTATAGTGTGACATATAAAGAGTGGGGGGAAATAATAAAATATTTGAAGTGTGAAAGTGGATTCCAGTCCCTCATCGCGTTACCCGACAAGTCCCCTTTATCGTGTTGTTCGTTTATTTTACAAAATGGCTGACTGACTTTTGTACACATGTATGTATGTGTGTGTGTGTACTATATTACCGACCGATTCAGACTATTCATTCTTTTCTGTCAACGTTTCTTGCCATCCCTCTTTTTGTATGAAAGAAAAATGTCCCTGAACCGTAATTGGTGATTTACTTCTAGTGGAAAACAATTTTCACTTTACGACACAACTACACTAAACTACACTAACACCATCTATGTATATACGTACGTGGTGGTGTTAAATGGTTTACTCTTTTTATCTAATCTAACGTTAACTATGGGAATTTAAAGAGAGAGGGCACATGTGAACGTGTATGTAGCGATGACAGCGCCCAATATATTTACTGTTTGAAATAAAAACGACAAGTTTGATCGAATAAAGTATTTGTTACTTTTTCCGTGACACGTTATAAATTATTATTTCTCAAATTGGTTTTCGCTCGTACAGTGGAGGATCATTTATTTATTTGTTAGTCATTGTTCCAAAATGATGGATATAAGTGTTAGGATTTCTTTTTTTAACGTGGCAAAGATTTAATTTATTATTTTCGGTGAGGAAATTCGTTTCGTTTGTTTGATGGTATTCAGGTAATTAATTTTTCCCCGGGAAATTGACCTACTTTTTAGGGTTCTGAAGAAAAAATTTCGGTCTGTCACACCCCCGCAATTTCAACATCTTTCTTGAAATTCTTTCCTGTATTGGGAAGTGTGAATGCAAATATTTTCACATACCGCCTCGTTAGAATGGACTCTTAAATAAAGTTGAGATTTCTACTACAATGCGATTAGAATATTTAAGTTACACTACAAATGAGGTGTGGCACACTGCTTCCTCGTACTCGTAGCAAACTTTCATCCAATCTTTCAAGTGATTTTGCGTTTAAACTGCGTCTTATGTTAATTTTTGTGTCTTGTCATATTAGGCATTAACTTTTTGCTTTCATAGTAACAAGAAACACAAGAACTCCAAGCATTCAGCGTTAATACAATTTTACGTTTGCACATGCGCAGTAATTATGATTAACTGAAATTTATAGGGGGCTACAGGGGGTCCATATAACCTTACCGCTTTATTTTTCCATGTTAGCGTCATGGTTATCGTTATTTCGATTGCAATAAAATTCGTAGGAGACCATTTAGCAATCAAACCGCAAAATTTTTAAAAATTTGATTAAAGGCGATGGACACGCAGATAGACCGACAGACAAATTTACAGAAAGATACGAAACTCGAATTGTTTAGGAAGCTCTAGAACGCAAAAATTTGTGTAAAAATTTTCATTCTGAAGAGAAAAAAAATTGTGAATATGTAAAAATATTTCCGCTTCTCTAGTAGTCTCAGATGTAAAAAAAGAAATTAAATAAGTAGGTACGTATTTAGTAGTGATGAGCAAAATTAGTCTTGGTCTTGCATTTTTTGCAAGACTAAGACCAAGACCAAGACTATGTATACCAAAAGCAAGACCAAAACCAAGACTATAAGTATGGCTGCAAGACCAATACCAAGACTCAAGTGAGCAAGACCAAGACAAAAGCAAGAAACAAGCAAGACTCTTGCTAAACTATTTAAATAGTTTGAAAGTATAATTAAGAGAGAAAATTCTGATTTTAGAAGGAAAAAATTCGCTAATAAAAAGATGCAAGAAATTGCAAGATTTTTTAGCAATACCAAGACCAAGACCAAGACTGCATTTTGCAAGACCAAGACCAAGACTCAAACTGCTCTAGCAAGACCACGACCAAGATTCTTAATGCAAGAACAAGACCAAGACCAAGACTGCCAAGTCTTGGTCTTGGTCTTGCATTTGCTCATCACTAGTATTTAGAATAGAAAAATTTAGGAAGAAGGAACAAAGTCTACGTTAGCTCAATTAAGAAACTTTGCTTCCTTAAACTTTGCTTAAATGGTGGTAGTAGTGCCGTGAAGGACAATCTTAAATTTGCGAATATCATGCTGGTTTTTAAAATTGAGAAACTATTTCAAGTGTTTGTTTTTTTTTTGGAATGTAATTTAATTAATAATATTATTAACACCAAATATTTCATTTTAAAATAAAAACCTAAAAAAAAATTCTTAAATACACATTTTAATAAAATTATTTTTATTAAATATCAACAAATTGAATGCGTGCGTGAATTTATATATCACTCAAAACTATTTCACATAAATATATTATACATTTTAACATTTAAATTAAAATCTACGAATGAAGTGCTCTTAAAGTCTTTAGAGAACAATATATTAGTCAACACTTCGTAATAATTAACGAAAGAAATATTGAATCACATATAAACAGATGATATTTCATGTCATTTGCGCGAGTTTTAATATGAAAATAATGACTACCGTTGTTATTAAATCGACTAAATACATACTATTTTGTTATTTTTTATTTACTAAAAAAAAAAAAAAGAACGCGCTGAAAAACGGGCAGAATTCTTAAAAATTCTGCCCGTTTTTCAACGGGCTCTAGCGGCGTAATGGTTGGTCGTAGAAAGAATTGTTATGTACAAAATTTATAGGAAATTTTGTCTACTTTAATTTTGTAAAGAATAACTGTTTCGAGAAAATGAATATTTTGAAAGATTAAGATAAAAAACCTAATAAATTAACAAAAATTTGACTTTTTTGCCAAATGAAACTGTTCCGGGAAATATCTGTGAGATACTCAAATTTGTGTTCAGCGACCCAGAAAACATAAAGAATAAAGGACTGTGACTAAACTTTCCCTTAATATTCCTAATATGCTTAGACTATAGTAGTTATTTAGTTGTAATAACAAATTTTTTTTCTATGTGATAGCCAAATAATTTTTAAAAATCAAAGCTTTAGAAAGTTTTAAAGTTTTTAAATTTTTTGCGTAAATTTTCACTTCTTTTTTATAGCTAACTATATCTTAAAAATGTATTATTTATTAAACTGTGTCACAAAATTCTGTTGTGTAAGTACTTTCAAAATAATTTTTCAAAGAAACCTTCTTTAACACTAAATTTTTATTTATTTTTTAATTTTATAATTATGTATTTGCCAAATATTATACATATTACTTACTTTCCAAAGTAAGTGGTGATCACACTTGTGAATAATTTAATCTAATGAAGCATATTATGTGATTAATCAACAATAAATAATTGCCAAATTTGATCGATCATTGTCAAATTTGATTGATTTGCGCGCAATTAATTTTTAGTTATTCGTGTCTCTGACAACACATATATAGAAACATCTGACCCATAAAAAATTAATTAAGTTATATTTTATTAATTTTGTATTTCTCATGATTTGAATGAATTATACAAAATTTACTAAAAGGTTGTACTAAATTTTCGTTTGCTTTAACCTAACGTACAACAAAAATTTAAAAATTTCTTAAGCTGGATGTACACTGACTATCTTTTTTCTTCGGTTATTTTTACTTTCGCCTCCATATAGGCTTATATAAAGGCGGTGTAACTAAAAGAAGGAAAAGTATGATAATAATCAGACCAATTTGAGCATATACAGTTCTTACCGGGTCTTGATCACAGACCAAAGAACATCTATCTGTGTCTATGGTCTTGACGTTTTCGAGCCGAAGAAACCTAAAAAACCAAAAATTCGGATGGAAATTTTCCAGACCTGGATGTACGGTGTCTAAATTAATAAATATCTCCAACTCTACTGGGGCTAAAGAAATAAAATCAGGCTCGAAATAATTCCAAATATGGAGCATTAAAAGGAGCAAAATTTTGACACATTTTGTTCTGTGTAGTGATGAGCAAATGCAAGACCAAGACTGCTAAGTCTTGGTCTTGGTCTTGTTCTTGCATTAAGAATCTTGGTTTTGGTCTTGCTAGAGCAGTTTGAGTCTTGGTCTTGGTCTTGAAAAATGCAGTCTTGGTCTTGGTATTGCTAAAAAATCTTGCAATTTCTTGCATTTTTTTATTAGCGAAGTTTTTCCTTCTAAAATCAGAATTTTCTCTCTTTACGGTGTTAATTATACTTTCAAGCTATTTAAATAGTTTGGCAAGAGTCTTGCTTTTGTCTTGGTGTTGCTCACTTGAGTCTTGTTATTGGTCTTGGTCTTGCAAAAAATGCAAGACCAAGACAAGAGTGCAAGACTAAGACTAATTTTACTCATTACTATCTATGACTTACCCCTGCAAACGATGAGAGTTATTTACTTTCAACCCTGTATATACTACTTAAAGTTGAAGCTTCACTTCAAAAACTATTTTCGATAATTTACTAACATTATTATTTGTGTGATTGTTTACACCTTGTGATTCTGAAGTTATGGTCATTTTTAACATTTTAGAAAAATCGGAAAATTTTAGTTTTTTAAATTTTCTCCGGATCTTGTTTGTGAAAATCGACGAAATTTATATTACAAAGGTCTCAATTATTTAGCTAGTTAAATGAATTTTAATTTCTTTTTTTTTAAAGACGCTAATTTTCCTTATCTGAACCGAAATATTTTTCAATCGGCAGCCGATTTTGTCCAAAGTGACGTCACAGTGGGTGGAAGTGACGTGAAATGGGTACTTTACCTTCTGGGCTATAACATTATTTCTGACAATTTTTCTTAAAAATCTACCCATCTACCCTGGCAATCGTAAATTAAATTCTGATCTTTCGTAACTTTACCTCGTAACGGAACGGTCTTTTTCTTTGGGTTTTTGCTTATACACTATACTAAAGATGTCGATTTTAAATCGATTAGTCGAAAATCGATTAATCGAAGCTTAAAAAATCGATTCTTTTTTCAATTTTTTTCATTTGAATCGATTTATGAATCGATTATTAAAAGTAAGATGTCCCATTTTTCCAAAAATAATTTCATCATAATTGTAATTCTACAAAGAAACATGTGTTAAAATGAAACACCAAAAACGTTATTGTTATAATTGTCACTTTTTACTCATTGTTATCAACGAACCCCTCATATGGCTCTATATAACTATATATATATATATATATATATATATATATATATATATATATATATATATATATATATATATATATATATATATATATACAGGGTGGTCCAGAATTATGTACCGTAATTGCTGGAGCTGATAATATGTTAAAAAATAATGGTACCTTTTCATCTACACTTTTTTCCAAAACTCAATAATAAGGTAGATAAAGCAGTGGGGTAAAATGTAGAGGGGTGGAACGAAACTAACTTCTTCTTTTAGAAACAATTTTGGGCGCTTTTGATTACTCGATTCATAATCTAGGGGTGCGTATGAACATTAAGATAATTAAATTTATGGTATCAATTATTCCATTACTTATGATTAGGGGATAATTTGGAAATAGATACTTCTACTTTAAATTACTCGAAAACGGTAATGTTTATCGAAATATAACAAGTATACCTTTTTTGCGTGAAATTGTCTGAGGAATTATATTATCAAGGATTTTGTTTAAATAATTGCAAGTTAAAAAAGAAAAGACGTGATAATTCACACCTACCACCCAAAACCACCCCTTAGTCATGAGTGGTGGAATAAGTGCTGACATAAATTTAATCCTTTTACCGCAAAATAAGTACCCCTAAAATATCAGTCCGTTATTCAAAAGCGTTTGGAAAATATTTAAGAAATAATGGTTTTCGTTTCACCCCTTTACAGAGTTGTATCTCCCTTATTATTGAGTTTTGAAAAAAAGTGTACATGAACAGGTACCATTATTTTTGAACGTACTACCAGCTCTAGCAATTACGGTACATAATTCTGGACCACCTTGTATATATATACTGTGTGAGTTTTCTGAGAGTTGCCATTTTTATTACAGCTAAACCGTTGACTTAATCGAAAAATTGTTCAAATAAGAGTTGTAGATATCGAGGGGGGCAACCGATTGCTATAGTCAGGAGCTTTATAGCTCTTGTGGTTTTCGAGCTATGATACAAACTTATAGATTTTTAAATGGGACTATATATTAATTTTTCGATAAAACTAATCTAATGCATTAATTAACAACATAAATGAGCAAAAAAATTTTTTTTACCCAAGTTTAATTTTTTAATTTTTCTTTAATTTATCAGTTAGGCGGTAAAAATATGCAAATGTATACTGGAGGCTACTTCAACCGATAGTGTTCTGGTTGGTTACATTTCCATTACGTCCAAGAAAAGAACCTTTTTCAGTACCATTTCTATCATAAAAATTTGGTTGTAATAGAAATCGCCACTCTCAAAAAACTCACATGGTATATATATACGCACCATATTGTCCAGTAGAAGACTATTAATACAACTTTCCCCCAAAAAGCGACATATTTAGAAAACATTTTTCTGTCAATTTGAAATTTTTGAATAAACTTGGTTCATTCCGTGGTAGGTATTCGTCCTACATATTCAATTGCATTATTTGCTATAATTATAATTGAAAAGTTAACTCATCGCCTTTACAAATATAATGTAAGGCATTTTTACACGATATTACCCATGTACTATCAATTAAGTCCCTTAACAAAAATTATCAGCTAATTTTATTAAACTTTTCAAAATTTCGATTTTTTAGATCGATCTCACAGAATCGATTTCTTTTTTTAGCCGATTTTTTTTAATCGATTGTTTTAATTTCGATTTAAATCGATCCAAAAATCAATCTTTTTTTGGAGAATCGACATTTCTATCCTATACCTTCCTTCCCAGTAGGTTTCAAAAAATAAAAAAACGGAATGGGAAAATACTACAATTACGTTGTCAGCTTTTTATTACCTAAACCAACACAAAATGTTTAATTGCAAATCACACACCACAAAAAAACATACAAAAACCATTCCGTTACAATTTTCGAAATAAAAAAAAAAAAATTCAAATGTATCCCGTGTGATAAAAACATTTATGACACCGACCGCGCGGTGCATGTGTAAAAATAAAACACAAACACTAAAATACTTAATTTACATTAATTACAATTGTTGACGTGTTTTCAACATTAATTTTATGATTAATTCGTTTTTATATCATACCAAGATATAAACGAATGGTTTTATTATTCTCTGGCAAATTACTTACATCTAACGGCCTAAACGTCCGGCTGGCCAGCCACGCCGAGAAAGAATGCTATAATTTTAGTAAAATATTAAAATTGAATTAGTCATAAACAAATTAGCATGGCCATTTAGTTGGAAATAATGGCCGCGATGATAATAATGCGCGGGGATATTTTTGAATTTTAATTTTTTTTTCGACATGTTCGTATACAGAAATGTAACTTAATTTTTGCGTTGTCTACTTAGAGAATAATGTATTATTTTTACGGTTTTATTGTACGATCAGTGATTAATATACAAAAGTTATTTCACCTTTCAGTGTGCTATTATCAAAATTATTATGTGTGATAAAATTAATAATTATATTTTTGTTTGAAATATACACAAAAATGTTGGTTTTTATGTTATTAATTTTTGTTTTATGCATGCCATTGTTTGTTGTTGAGAAAGAATGTTAAAATTTTCGATGAATTATTAAAGTGAAATTCATTGTGGAATATAATTTTAAGTTGTGTCCAAATCATATGTAAATACACGAATAATAATGTTAGCAAATTATCGAAAATAGTTTTTGAAGTGAAGCTTCAACTTTAATTAGTATATACAGGGTCGAAAGTAAATAACTCTCGTCGTTTGCAGCGGTAAGTCATAGATAGTGATGAGCAAAATTAGTCTTGGTCTTGCAGTCTTGTCTTGGTCTTACATTTTTTGCAAGACCAAGACCAAGACTATGTATATCAAAAGCAAGACCAAGACCAAGACTATAAGTATGGCTGCAAGACCAATATCAAGACTCAAGTGAGCAAGACCAAGACAATAGCAAGAAAAAAGCAAGACTCTTGCTAAATTATTTAAATAGTTTAAAAGTATAATTAATACCGTAAAGAGAGAAAATTCTGATTTTAAAAGGAAAAAATTCGCTAATAAAAAAATGCAAGAAAGTACAAGATTCTTTGGCAATACCAAGACTGCATTTTGCAAGACCAAGGCCAAGGCTCAAACTGCTCTAGCAAGACCAAGACCAAGATTCTTAATGCAAGAACAAGACCAAGACCAAGACTTGGCAGTCTTGGTCTTGGTCTGGCATTTACTCATCACTAGTCATAGAACCCTGTAGACATTAAAACCACAGGAATTTTTTCGGAATCAACAGTTTGAGAAAATCGCAAATGACTCCACGATGTTTTCAAATTTTTCTAAGTACGGCCCTGATTAAATTATGCATCCACCTTTTTAGTGCCAAAGGTACAAAATAATTTTGTTGACCAAAATTCAATAAAATTTTGTAAACATGTTTACTTCTAGTTGAAAACAGAAAATTTATCTTAAAATATAAGATGGCCAGAGCCGGATTAAAAAAATTTCAAGGGTCCCTTTTTTGACCCATATTTAGTATCAAATTTTCTCTGTTAAAAAACACTTCTGATTTAAATTTGTTGGCAAATGTTAATTACATGGGTGAGAATTACCCACTGTTTTCGCAACGAGACTTATATACTTTCCACCCTGTATATAGTAAGGGTGCAGTCATGTCACTACCGAGAAGTATTATTTTTTATTGTATCTTTTTTCTTAATTCTACTTAATAAATTTCTAACACTGACTGACAGACAACGCACAGCCTAAACCGTTGGGTTTAGAAGAATGAAATTTTGCACAGGAGTTCCATATGTAACGTAGGTGACCGCTAAGAAAGGATTTTTGAAAAGTCGCCCCCTAAGTGGGTTAAATAGGGAAAGCAAATTTTTATGGAAATTCGTCATTTTTGAAGTTAGATATATAAAAATATGTTACTGTGACTATTCAAATAAATAATATTTTATACACTGATTGACAGACAACGCACAGCCTAAACTGTTGGGTTTAGAAGACGAAATTCAGCACAGAAGATATGAAGATTAATTTTTAGGCATTACTACACGGAGAGAAAATTCCTATAAAAATTACTGTGCTCATACTACAATCGACGTGTAACAGGCGAACATATCCAATTTTTGTACGGTAAAATTACAAAAATTACAATAATATAACTATAATTTTTATAATTTTACCGTACAAAAATTGGATATGTTCGCCTGTTACACGTCGATTGTAGTATGAGCACAGTAATTTTTATAGGAATTTTCTCTCCGTGTACTTACAGATGAAAGTCAATTGTGTAAACGTTTCTGGAAATTCATTCCCAAAGGCGTTAAAACAGGAAATGAAAGTTCGTATGGAAAGTTCGTTATCTTTGAAATTAGAAAAGTGGAAATTGGTATTTATTGGTGAAAATTTATCGAAACCAAAATGAATCTAATTAATTTAACGCACATTTAACTGATATTAAATATTTGTATGGGTATTATTTTAAGCCAGCCTTCTTATATAAAGTATTTTATGGTAAATAGGCAATAAATAAATTACCTTAAAAATGGGGAAAAAATTATTAACCGAGTTATTAAGACGAGACGTACTTTGTTTAAATTCGGTTTGAAAATAATTTGTTTTCCGCATCTTTCGTGCGCACGCTCATCTATTACCACGACCTGTTCAGTAAATTGCTGCTTTTTTTGTAGTTCTCAAATGCGTCTAAAAATCCTTAATAATATAACCATTGATTCTTTTTGGATACTCCGATAAATTAGGTCTTACTTTCTTTGGTCATGTCGATTCTGAACATTTAGGTTGACGACGCTAAGTCATATGAAAATTTATAGAAATACAATTCTTTTTAGATCATCCTATTCTAAATATTTACTTTTGGTATTTTTGCGTTGATCAGAATATTGTCGCTTGTTATCTTCTTGGAATTTCTTTGTTTTATAATTTGTCAAAAACAATACCTACGGGACAATTTACATAAATTTTCTCAAAAAAGATGACCTAACTATCAATTAGCATTTTAAATTACATTTGTAAAATTTTTTGTTTTTTCTTTTTTGAAATTAATTATCCTTGTCTAACGATCATAAAGTAGGTATGATACCATCTTATTTTAAATTTTAATATTATTAGTTACCGTGTACTGACACTTGACGTCAGGTCGATCGTATAACACATTAGTGTTTTTTTTCTTTAAAAAAAACGCAGGTTTCATATATTTATGTATACGTTGACTCTTTCTATAGACAATACCCACATTAACTCTAAGTATATCGTTAATATAATAATAATTCAATGTATTTATAAGAGAAGATCCACACTCAAGGTACTACATTGCAGCTTAGGTATAGTGTTCATATTGTGTTATAGAAAACACCAATTATATATAATTATAGAGCGGCATTTTCATTTATAACAACAGTCCATTTAGTTGTTGTATTATTGTACAAATTGTATAATATATATTCATTTTGTACATCAACGGACATAATAATATATACGGGCAACACATTTTTTTTTAAATTTAACTTTATGTAAATCCAAAAAGAAGTTGGCACCATTTTTCGGTTATTAGCATGACGAAAAAACACTTTAATTGGCGCGATTAGTGATGAGCAAATGCAAGACCAAGACCAAGACTTGGCAGTCTTGGTCTTGGTCTTGTTCTTGCATTAAGAATCTTGGTCTTGGTCTTGGCAGTCTTGGTCTTGGTCTTGTTCTTGCATTAAGAATCTTGGTGTTGGTCTTGCTAGAGCAGTTTGAGTCTTGGTCTCAGTCTTGGTCTTGGTTTTGCAAAATGCAGTCTTGGTCTTGGTCTTGCAAAACGCAGTCGTGGCCTTGGTCTTGATATTGCTAAAAAACCTTACATTTATTTATTAGCGAATTTTTTCTTCTAAAATCAGAATTTTTACTATCTTTACGTATTAATTATACTTTCAAATTATTTAAATAGTTTAGCAAGAGTATTGCTTTTTTTTGCTTTTGTCTTAGTCTTGCTCACTTGAGTCTTGGTATTGGTCTTGCAGCTATACTTATAGTCTCGGTCTTGGTCTTGCTCTTGCTATACATAGTCTTGGTCTTGGTCTTGGTCTTGCAAAAAATGCAAGACCAAGACAAGACTGCAAGACCAAGACTAATTTTGCTCATCACTAGGCGCGATGAAAGTTAAAAGAACAGTCTCAAAAATGTATTAAGTACTACCCCCAAGTTTTATCTCTTTGTTATTTGAATTGTTAGAAAACTAAGTATTCTTCGTTACGAATAAAGCAATCAATATAAAACTTTCAAGTAGGAGGGTGGTTCAATAAGTACCCGTGTTTTGACGACAGAGGGCTTTCCTGAGGTAAGTTGGTGTTATCATCGTGTGCTGCCATCTATCGCACGACGGTAAAAGAAATTTCAGACTGAGTTGTTCGCGAGTTACTGTCCGCGAGCCATTTCTTCATGTTAGGGAACAAGAAAAAGGCACAGGGAGCCAGATCGGATGAATACGGGGGGTGAGGCAGCAATTCATGCAGTTTGGCGGCGATACTGCTCTTTTTCCATCTTAGCGAAAATCACGAAACACGTCTTACTCGAATTGCTACTAAATCCAAACTAACCTATCAATCAGTTTGAAATTTCTTTTACCGTGGTTTGATAGATGGCAGCACACGATGATAACACCAAAACTTCCCTCAGGAACGCCCTCTGTTGTCAAACACGGGTACTTATTGAACCGCCCTCGTATATTATTATTAATGCGTGGTCTGACGGATACAAAAAATTTCCTGTCCAACTTAAAAAACAAAATGGCGAAGCGGCCACGGTTCTAAAATAGTATAAAAATTTTCAAACAACAGCCAGAACATAATTTTTTTTTATAATTTACGGTAGTTCTACAAAGATTATTGTAGAAAGATGTAATATAAAATGTGCTAATTTTCATATTTTCAATAAGGAAACTTCTGGAAATAATAGAAAAGAAAATTACGTTCCATTGGGAGCGAGTGGGAAAAGTTCAAGACAAAAGCCTGTAGGGCCACCTGGAAGACGCTTCCTAATTTGAAAAAATCGTGGCTACCAGTGCCGGAAAAATCGTATAATACCACTGATTTGTTAAAACTGGCGCAGGTATCATAAGCCATGAAATTGTCGATAGGTAAAGTTGTATAATTTGACGATAATTTAGGTTATGTCAGTTTGTGTAAATTATGTAATTTAGATTTAAATTTTCATGTTTACTGTTAAAACGTTGCAATTCCTTTCTCTCAATTCTGAATGTCCAGCTATGATAATAGTGCTAAAAATCGTTCAAAACAATAACGTACCAATTCAGTAGAATCGTTTAACATTGTTTTTGAGTTGATTGTACGTTTGAATATGTTCGTTGGTGTACAATTTGCACATCTGTGTATACTTAATATGATATGTGTAAGTTGGGCAGTGTATGCCGCACCTTAATTTTAATGTATCACACTATTTGAACATGGCGGCAAATTTGATTAGAATGTATTTTATTATACAATTGTACATAATATAAGTATTAATGTATTATCTTTGAGAGTTATGTATATTATAAAGTACATGTAAAGGGGTATATTATGTTACTTAGTTAAACATGGCAAAAAGGTACTTACAAGATATAATTATATGATATTTAATAGTATTAAAACTAAATCTTCCCTTATAGGGTGAATGCGGGAGAGATGCCGCACATTTTGAAAACACTTGATAATTCTTAAAGTATGCATTTAATTGATTTGAAATTTGGTACACAATAAACGTAAACATTGTTCCTTAAAATTATTTATATATAATTTTAAATTTTGAGTCATAAAGAATTCATAATTAACATTTTTGTAGAGCCTGCAAAGCGGCGTCTCTCCCACACCTATGGGAGAGATGCCGCATCAAAGAAAGTGAGACGCCGCATAGTTCATATTAAAAATTTTGCATTTTACACACATCTCCATACATGATGCATGCCATATGTAACCATTTTTGGCACTTTATACATCTTAACCAGTCAACTTTTTTTTTTGTTTCTGAATACCTTTCAAAACATTCAATACACAGGCAATCATCATTATTTTCGTTATCTTCGCTAATATGATGGCTCTTCCTGGTCCATTAATGGATATTTACGTGGCATAATTTACAGTCTAAAAAAATTGCATAATTAAGGTATATAAGTCTAGGTTTTTATGCACCGAACAACTTCGTGCAAGTTCGGTACATAATAAGATTGGATTGTGTAGAATGAATAATTATTGAGTTTTACATCCATATTGAATAAACGCAAGAGGTATTGCTTGTGTATTGTATGTATTTCATGTACCTGTGAACTCTATAGTTCGATTAAACGATTAAGACTTGTAACAGTACTGCTATCTAGCGATGTATATAAGTATTTCAAAGTAACTGGTATTGGGGACGCAAACCCCGAGTAAGTAGAAACTGTTTTGGAAAATTAACAAAAAATTGATATTAAAAAAATATTTAAAAATAAAATAATATAAAAAATAATCAACCAATATATTTGAAATTATAAAAACAAAAGGAAAACCTATAAATAAAATATTATCATTACTTAAACCAAAAGAAAACAAAATTAATAAAATACATGTGCTTTCGTGTTTAACCTACAAAAGAATATTATATTTTTTTTTTTTAAAAATATTCCCTGTGTTTCATTTATCTACCTTGGAACCATAAAATCTACATCAAGAAAATCTTCCAGTTACGATAAACTCATTAGAAATAACTTTTGTGATATAATAAATACGTTGTCTTTGTAATTTTGTGTTTCTAATAAAAAAAATCGTAGTTAATATTTTTTAAACCTTTATTTATTTCTAATTTTTATTATATACATAATTAACCCTAGAACGACAAACTTATTTTTTCTACTCTTAAACTACAAACTGGGGTATATATTTACCCCACGGGATTTTTGGTCGTAAAATCGATCTGACAGCAGCAATTTCACTTATAAGAACGCGAATTTGTTCGTTTTTTCATGCTGAAGAGAATGCGGTGAAGAGTAAATTCAATTTAATCAAAGCTTAGTCGGTGAAAAATCTATTTAAATAGCTAAAAGTGTTCAAAAACGCTCAAATTGTCATTTAATAAACAAAAATTGATAACTATTTTTCTAATGAACCGATTTTCAAATTTCAGACGGTATTTTAAAGAGGACACAAGGGACTTCAAGCATACAAATGACATCATGATGTTTTGCCAAAAAAGTCGATTTATTTTGGATTTTGAAAATTAAAAAAATTGGGAATTTGATATGTGGAAAAATCAAACAAAAATGCATGAAATTTTAGTTTTTAAGAATATATTTCATTTTTTTTCATACAAAATGTAAAAAAAAGGAGAATTTAACTTATTCAAAGGCACTACAATCGCTGCAATATATATTTCCATGATTCTCGCAGGTCGGT
This sequence comes from Brachynemurus nebulosus, assembly GCA_035578155.1. NCBI lineage: Eukaryota > Metazoa > Arthropoda > Insecta > Neuroptera > Myrmeleontidae > Brachynemurus > Brachynemurus nebulosus. The sequence continues at coordinate 13,574,433 of JAPWDM010000010.1, read as the reverse complement.
CGCTTGCACTTCGTGCAATATATTCGCGTTTTGCGGTCTTCCTCGAGGACACAAGCAGCATCGGGCTGGCTATATCTAATGTTTTGTTGCAAAATAAGGTCATTATAAGTGAATCCAAATTATTTTAGCAAGAAAAATAAAAATAACTTACCTAAACAAAACACTGACGTAAACTACAAACTGGGGTACATATCAACCCCATACTAGCTTCACGTTTTCCCTTCGTCGCAGTAGACAAGAAACCGCAGGGTTTCCCGACCTCACTCTACTGTTAGAACCTTAAACTAAATTATGGTATAGGTGTTCAGTCGATAATGTTACTGACTAATTTAAAAACGTAGTTTAAAGTTTACCTGGGGTAGATTTCTACCCCAGTTTGTCGTTCTAGGGTTAACTTTAATAAAAACAAGTCGTCAAGTGCAAGTTGTACTTGCGCTAACAGTGTTCCGTACAATCAGTTGTTTCTAGGAATTTTTTATAACGGGATGTGAAGGTGGATAAAATATTTTTCCTAATAAATAAATTTTATTCCTAACGTATAACCCATTTTTTGATTTCAGAACGATCGTGTTCGTATGTGTCACATCGTGAACGTATGTGTCCGGACTGTTATATTTTAAGAAGTTTTAGTTATGACCACTGATGGTGAGGGACATTACTTAGTGCGTGTCAAACACGCACTTGACGAATTTTTAAAAAGTATAATGATGCGGCATCTATACCAACTTTAAATGCGGCATCTCTTCTTTTTGTTGGAATAGATGCCGCATGTTGCTATAACAAACATAGTGCGGAATTTCAACCTAAAATTTTATAGGTACAGTACTTTTAAAATATACCTAAATTAATAACAAAACTCATTTTCATTAAAACAATGAAATATACATTCTTAAATTCTAATGAATTAAATGCTTGATAAAATATTATGTTAAAAAACTTACTTTTCAATAATAAAAAGTTGGATAATTACTAAACTGATGGACTAATCATAAATGTTACCATATATAGCTTAAATAAGTAACTTATTTTAAACATATAATCCATTAATAGCGCTATCTATCAATCAACGGACGAACTATGGCTACTGCGGCATCCCTCCCGCACTTACCCTAATATGAATCACTTAAAAAGAAATATTTTTTAACGTTGTACTTGATCTAAAAATAATTCTTTATGTTAACTTTTAACTAACGGAATTTGAAATGTTTGAACATGAACTAAAGGTTCGAAACAATATTGTCACAGTTTCTAAAATAAAAGTGGTATTTTGCGCAGTAAAATATTTGTTTATTATTTACAAAATTTCTTTTATAAGTCACGTGACTTAGGAAAATTCTTATATTATGTAGTGATCTTTTTCAAAGATCTTTATCTTCTTGATCAGAATCGAAATATTCTTGAAATTTTGCAATAAAGTAAGTAGGAGTTGTAATATATTTGCGGTCAGCAATCGATTTTTTCAGAATGGCATCACAGTGGCTCTCAAAACATCGATTTTCCATAAAATCGTATCGAGATCAGAATCTCTAATACGTCATCATGGGTTTAACCGATTTGAAAACAGCAGAAACCGGACGAACTGATTACATTTTTTTATTTATTTCTTTACATTTGTATTATCTAGATTTGATTCTTTGTATTTGTGTTCGAGAAAACACATCCGTAATGAATATTTCCAATTTAGGATCCCATTTCTTTTATGAGAAAATATTAGATAATTAATTTTAAATAAATAATCATTTATTTTTCAAAAACTTAATTTTCGAATCATTTTTATTTGATTAAATATGGGCCCACCACAGTTTAAAAGTAGTTCACTAATATTTTTTCTGCGTACGTTTTTATATAAATTTTAAATTTAATTTTAGGTGAAAAAAGAAATTAATTAAACTGTTAACTTTAATTGAAATAGCAAATTTAATTAGTTTTATATAATAAATTATTTAATTAATATCATTTAAATGGAATTAATACATGTTTAGATAAGAATTATTAAGTTAATTTAGATCGCGCGGACCACCAGTTAGGCGAAACGATTAGTGTAAAAGTCTCCCTTTTGAGAAATTTAATTACACAGCAATTTATTATTTAAAATTATTATTAAATTGTATTATACCTACGATTGAGAAATATGTATTTGAACACAGTTCAAGAATCATTTTAAAAATTAAAACTTCTTAAACTTCCGGTCCAACATATTAACAATATGCAATTTGATGTGTTTCAAAGTTATTTGATAAAGGTAATTGCACAATTTTACCACTATTTGGGTTGGAAATTAATCAATTCAGCATTTAGAAATTCAGAATTTTGTAAACGTTCAGTGTAAAGCTCCCTTCCGGAGTTAATATTTTTCCGGAGCTAAGAGTAGTCTATGACCATCTCTGTTTCTCAAGCTATCTATTTGTTAAGTTTTAAGTTGATTGGCTAAGCTACTGAGGCGTAAAAGTAAGATAAACAAACAAACTCACTTTCGTATTTATAATATTAGTAAGGATTTTATTTCTCAACGATCCAAGTGGCTGAACGTATTAAGTTACTAATATTTGAACTGCCAGACCATGATTCAATTTCGGTGATTGGTAATGCTCATAATTATTTTTTAGACAATCAGAATTCTAGCTGAGTATTTGCTTAATTTTTCTTAGGTATAACAGAAATTTGTTTTAAAGTTCTTAGAAGCCGAAAATGATTCTGGAACAAAAAACGGCCTATTGGTGAAGACTTTGGAAGCCGAAAATCTTAGATGAGATTGTTAGTAATTCCCTTTCAGAGCCGGATACTTTCGGCCCTTTTTATCAAAATAAGATCTCTTTGACAAAATTTATCAGAATTAAAAGTTTTCCATTTTATTACACCGTCGGAAATGTAACCTTAGTAAATTAATTTTCCAATAAAATAAAAACAATTTTTTTTTTTAATTTTTGACATTTTTTTTATAGATTTTTGAACCATTATTTCTGGAAAAAACGGTGTTACACAAGATACTGTGACAGGGTTATTTTCGTAATTCTAGCGCGTTGTCATACTTCCTTTATTTTTCATTCAAGTTTTTTTGTTTTTTCCTGCAAGCAACGTGGAAGAAAGCGAAGAAAGGGGTGTATATTTTGGATTCACTAGTCCAGCGGTGTCTGTAGACGGAAATGAAATGTTTCTGAAAAATATTTCTATTAAATTTCATACAAAACACTTCCTTATCCCCAAACATCAAAACAAAAATGGCGCATTAAACTTGATCAAAACGATTCAACGATACCCATTTATAATTTAATAGAGACCTACATCGTTCTTTAATTTCAAAAACGCACCGAATAACAAACAGCTGTCAAAAATTAAATTATTATATCAAAATGGGAAAAAAAATCCATTGTTTTTTATTTATTAGTCCTGACGGATATTAAATTATAACATGATTATTAGATTAAAAAACACCAAAAATTTTTTTTATTTTTTAATTTTACTTTTTTTATTTTTTTTGTTTAATGTATTTGTAATTAATTTCTTGAGTAATTTTTCAAATTAATAAATTCAACCGTTTTTGAACGGCCAATAGAAAAATAGATATACATTTTTTTGGATAAATTGTAATCTACAATTCAAAAAAGCCCTTCATGCGAGAAGGTTTTTATATATGAAATTATTTAAAATGGTCGATTTTAATGTGGGTATTTGAATTTTAAAGTAGTTTACGAATAGATAATGGAGTTGCGTTTAAAATTTTAGGGTTTTTTCAAAAGAAGGGATACCGAATACTTATATGCATTTTTAACGCCACAAAGTTGAATATTTTGATTAATTTAAACGTGAAAAGATCCTGTTTTCACATTCATAACAATTCGGAATAAAAAATCGACACTAAATAATCCCGTTTTCCACAAATATTTTGGTAGAAGTGTTGGCAAGTGAACTTCTTGTACGATTGGTCACAACGGTTAGAAAAACTCTGAAGTAATTCGATTTTGGTACATGATATAAAAGAAAAAGTTGATAAGATTTTAGAATAGAGCAGAAGTAATACAATTAAATTCTACTGCCATTGCGGGCAACAGTCTGGATGCCTGTACTGGTCGGATCGTTCTTTAAAAATTTAAAAACTATTTAACATATTGAATTTCACACTCTTTTATTCATGAATTTTAAAAATTTTGAGTATTTTTGTGAATTATTGCTACCATATTTTGATGGAGGAAAAAAATTGTAACTTTCAAAAATTATTTGTCATTTATAACAATTAACAAAGTAATAAATTTTTTGAAAAATAAAATTTAATATTATTATGTGAGACATGATATAACCACAAAAAAAAATGCACCATATGCACCAAGTTGTACAGATGAGGACATAACGATTTCATCAGGCACGTAGAAACTGGTATTATTAGTCTTTTGTGCGATTTCTTTATATGGTTTTTAAAAGAATGCTAATCAAACTGCATAAATGTGAATAATACTCCTGTCGCAGCATCTGCATAACATAGCGAATTTCCAAATATTGGGCACTGGCGGATCTTATATAAGACCTGTATCCATTTAAAATAGTTTAGCTTTCTAACAGTGAAACAATTTTCAAAATCAGTTCAGTAGTTAATTTTTGGCGCTTTTGACCCTAACGGATCATATATCCATTTAACAATATATTATTATATTACATAATATTAGTTTTCGAATTTTTTTCTAGGTATGCAAATATATATAAATTATATTTTCTCTCTAAAGGAGGAGATCATACAAAAATTTCCTTTCCATAACGTACTCTTAAAAAATCTGACTAATTTTAATTTAAAAAGATAAGACAGAGCTATTGTTATTATAACACATACATACATATTGAATAACTAACTAGCACTTGTTTTATCTAAAAAAGAATTGTTAAAACAATGAAGCATTTATTGTAAAAAAAATTCAGCAAATTTCTTAATTTTTCTCAAAAGCTAGTTCACTTAAAACAATGTTTTAAAAGTTTATCTTATGCAACAGATTTTTACGCTTTTCGATGGTGTAAAAATAAATTAAAAAAATTTTGAATTCTGGCCAAATTTTACAAAAAACCACTAAAAATGGCGAATAATGGCCAAAAACCTACTTCTGGGCATCCGATGTGTCTGGCTAACGAACTTAGCCGAGTCAATCCGGATTCCAGCTCGCATACCAAATTTCATAAGCATTGAACGTTTCGTTCGAGAGTTAAATAAATTTCTACCATAGTCCCGGACTAAAAAAGAACATCAAAAATTGCTGTCACAACTCATTGTCAGTTATCGTGTCACAGTAACCGTCACAGTACTCTTCCAATATGAAATGGATTATGGTTAAACAGATTGTCGACAGATGGTGCCTTTTACATTTCTTAAGCAAATGCGATTTTTAAAATAATATTTTTTAACGAAAACATTAATATTTTAAATTATTTGTCTTTATTAACGGGCAACGTAATCTTGAAGTATGAATTGAATATTTATCTAGAATCTGTTACACAATGCATAGGCAGTGGTGTAGCAAGCAGGTGGCAGGGATGGCCCCTGCCAGAGGCGCCGAAGCAGAGGGGCGCCGCCGCGAAGGTCTCGTTTAATCGTCAATGTACCTTATAGGTATCACCATTTTGATACTAAGAATATTGAGAAAATCACTTAAAAGCATTGACTGAGATAAAATAACAATTAAGATTTATGGCTATAAGTTGACAGTAAAAAAATTTCTAGCATTTCTACAAGTCTGGAAAACAAAGGAACTGGGCGTCATTATCGCGTAATTCCGTGAAGTTCGATGAGTCATGCCCAGAAGCCCACCAGGTGGCTGTAATTTGGGCAAAAGAGGAGAAGAGACATATGATGCGATTGTGGGTAGGGGGCGAATTTTTTTAAGTTACTGACCCCCTACCCCTTTTTTTATCAAAGAGGGGCGTCACTGTCAATTCTGGCCAAGGGCGCCAGTTACCTCAGCTACGCCACTGTGCATAGGTGATAGGTTTTTAATAGCCCTTACTGTAAAAGGAATCAAAGATGTACTTGCTTGCGTTCAAATACATATACAGGACATTTTTATATTTGTGTTTCTATATAGAAAGAAACAAAACACATAATTTGTTTTTGAAAAGAAGATAAATATGTTTTAATACCTCTAAATGTGTAATTTGGACTACCTATAGTCACAATAAATGTCAATCCCAATTGGCATATATATTAAGTCACTTAATATTATTCCTTCTTAACAATCCAATAAATCTTCATGGCGTATGTTGACATAAGTTTCCTAAATTGAGAGGCGCCTTATCCTCTCCGCATGTATTCGTCATAAACCAAACAGAGAAACAACCCTCATAACATCACACTTGATTCTTTTGCAAATATGTAGAGATTTTCGTTGTTGTCTATGTAAATAAATATTGAATTTGTCAACATAATAAATAAGTTGGATTTTGAATTTATTTGTGTCCTGGGCTCGGATCAAATTAATTTATTGCTTAGGCGAAAAACGATTAAGACCACCAAATTAGCAAAAAGAATTTGTGTCTATTTCTATCGTATCCGCACAATTTCTATGTATTTTCGGACTACGAATATGAAATTTTGAATGTAAATAGTACCTATGGACTTAAGGTACTATCACAGTGTGATCGGCCAAAAAATAGCTAATTTTCATCATTTTTTTTATTTTATTTTATTTTTTTTTTTGGATGAATAAGATGGGGGAATGGGGATAATTTTTTTTACGATTAATACCACTATTTGACAATACAAAAATATTTTTTTTATTTTTATTTATTTTTTATAATTAAAAGTGTCTTTAAAAATGGGCGAAATTTGGTGCCCACGATTGCGGCCGCAGTTTTTATCTGAAAAAAAAAAAATCAAATAGATTATCAATCGGTAGATAAGCCACTATGTTCCTATGGGAGCTTTTTTTAAATCTGAAAAAATGGCGGCAGTTTGAATATAAAGTACAACATTTTTTAGTTTTCCGTGTGAAAAATAGGAAGATTTCAAAAAAAAAAGCTCCTATAGGAACATAGCGGCTTACCTACAGATTGATAATCCATTTTATTTATTTATTTTTTTTTCAGATAAAAACTTTTGCCGCAATCGTGGGCACCAAATTTCGGTCTTTTTTGAAGACACTTTATTCAAAAAATTGTAATAATTATAAAAAAACAGTAAATAAAAATAAATAAAAAAAATATTTTTGTACTGTTAGCTAGTCGAATTAATCGTAAAAGAAATTCATCCCCATTCCGCCATCCCATCCATCCGAAAAAAAATTGTGAAAATTGACTATTTTTCGGTCGATCACACTGTGGTGGTACCTTAATAATTTTTTCACATTGAAAATTGGTGGTGGAAATCCTTTTTACGAAAATTTTTTTCCTGGGGGAAAATATAGTTGAAGTAGGTACTTTTTAACATTTCTAATTTTTAAGCCCCGTTTGCAAAATATTAAGCTTTATAGTGAGTTGGTCCAAGAAATTGTCAACTGTAGTTCCAGGAAATTGTAAGAAAATATTAACAATTGATAGGAAGAATCTATTGAATTTATTGAATATTCGACTAAACTATTTTCCGGAATAATAAGTTCGATAACTTTTGCAGACCTCACAATTTTCACCAGTCAAAAAATGAAAAATAACGCGACAAAGTGGTCTCTAGTAAATACAATTTTGCATAGAGGTGTTACCTTAATGTCATGTACTAACCAGAAGTATTTGTAAGTAAGCAACACTCTTAAAGAAAATATTATTCTTTAAGGGAGATATGGGGAACCAAATTATCACATAATTTACTATACTATAGTAACATTAGTAACACAAGTGCAAAGAATATTTTCGAAAGCAGTGTCCGAGTAGTGTCCAAAGCAGTGAAAGACATTTCATTTAAATGTACGCTTCTTCGGCAAATAAATACTTGAACATAAAATTTCCTCCAAGTTTTTTCGAAAATTTAAAACAAATTGCGTATTTATAGTCCACACTACACAAAGTTTTGTTTGTACAAACTTTTGTACAAACAAAAGTTTGTACAAATAGCACGTCCACATTACACAAACTTTTGTTTGACTGAATTTTTGCACAAACTTTTGTTTGAGCAAATTTTTGTACAAACATATATGTTACCATTGATATAGAGAATATATGTACCATACTGACCATACCTAGATGGGCAGGCTGCAATTGCGCGCAGCGGTCAGGGTTCTCAAGCGGCTGTCCTAATCCCATCATGCAATTGCGCGCACGTCTTTAAAAAGGTATGCTGTGATTGCGCGCAACATACATATTTTAATTTTCTTTCATAATTAATATTTTTAATATTTTTTTGTAAATGCAAGCTATTTAATTGCACATAAGTTCCTACTTGAACATTCATTAATTCATTTAAAAATACAAAAATATTAGGATGCGGAGAATAAAATCTTTTATTAAAATGGCTATGAAAAGATTCACAGGCGTTGGTGGTCCGTTCTCGACTTTGGCTACATGAAGCCCACATCTCTGGAGGAAATCTCGCAGATTCAGAAATAGATGCTTTACATAATTTGTTCGTACACCTCACGTAAATCTTTACGAAATGTAAAATTAATAACTACAATTAATTTGCTGCCACGTTCACTTAACATAAACTCCATTTTCGAAATACTATATATTTAATATTTGATTCCTGTATTTATACTGTCTTCAACCAATAAGAATTTACAAAATGTTATTAAGAAAACAGATATTGGAATCGTATCGTTCTAAGAATTTATTTATATACCCTAATGTTAGATAAGTTTTCTAAAAATTTTCATACCTGCCTTAATTGCCTTAATCCTTCCGTTGCGCGCAATCACAACATGCGTTTTATGGGCAAATTTCAGTACCCCAGAAGGTATCTGACCGTTGCGCGCAATCACAATATACTGACCTAGATGAAGTACATATTTTTTTTTGAAAAAAGATATTGGTTAACACCTTTTACAACCTACAAAGTGTCGGTGGTAATAAATATTTTGTAATTTATTTGTAATAAATATTTATTGGATGGTACATACGTATTCAGTATCAATATTTTTCAGAGACCATTACTCTAGACTGGAATGAATCGAGAAAGGCGGGTGAATAGGGACACAAGGAAAAATGTTACTCATGAGCTTGGTTTAAAAACACTAAACATAAATCGGAATAGGTACCTTTCTTAAAATATAGTAGAATAATTATTTTTTCGGGTAACAACAATAACTAAGGTTGAAGTTGAATAAAAAATATTAGAACATCAATTTAAATTAACGTCTTCAAACAGTGTTACTTTTTGTTTTTAAAACTTCTTCTAAAAACTATTTATTTTGGTGCTCTAATGAAAGAATTCTTGTTAAATCGAAATTTTAGCTATTTTGAATATCTGAAAAAGGAAGACTACAAACTTTTAATTGTTTTTATTTTTTTTAAGAGGAAATAATGAGGATGTGCCATTGAGATTAAGTTAGAGGTACCCCAATTTACCATAGAGAAGAAATTACATTATTTTTGTAAAATTTTTAAAAACCAGGGACGAACTCCAATTTTTTTGATTACTGTAATAAAGTGACCATTCTCGCGTAAATTTTTAATATATTAATATTTTTTAATATATTAATTAATATAATGTTAAAGAATACGTACTCATAAAAGAAATATAAAAAAATACGGTGTAAAGCCTTAATTCGTGCCTACTCAGTCATTTTTACGGTAGTTGTTAAACTCACGCGTCCATACCAACTTTTTGATGCGAGATAAAAAAATCCACAAACACTGGTACAAACTTTGAACATCACGTACGTTCACACTTATCGTTTGCCCAAACTTATGTTTGTGGAAACAATTTATTCAAACAAAAGTTTGTGTGATTTTACAAAATGTTTGCGCAAACTTCACGTCCACACGTACCATTTGTACAAACTTATGTTTGCGCAACAGTTTGTGCAAACAAAAGTTTGTGTAGTCTGGGTCGGCTATTATATTAGACAAATCATATTATTTCACGCAAAACTGTATGATATCAATTTATTATCCAAACTCAATAATATAACTAAAATTTTTGACCAAAAAAAAATTTTATTTTTAAAATTAATAAATTATGACATTACATATTTTACGCTCGTAGTAATAATAATGTGATAGTACCCTTTAATTTTAATAATAATTTGTAAACTAACAAATTTGTAAAATATAAAAGTATGTGTTTCGTTTTTGAATGGACCGGCTACATGCTGCGGACACACACTACAAAATGCGCCAGCCGAGCCCACGAAAGCGTGGAACACCACGCCACATTGTGAATGATGTGAGTGAGGGGTTTATTTTGAATTTTATTAATCAATATTTCTTTTACCATAATGTAACATATTTAAGGTGGTTGGCATATTATTAGGGATGAAGAAAAAAATTAAAATTGGCTAACGTACAGTTGCTCTGAGATAGTTAGGTACAAAAGTATATCTCAGTAAAAAAATTTTTTTTATCAAAAATTAAATAATGTATTAATATTCTTCAGTTATTATATTTGTATACCACTTGTTTTTTTGAATTTCCGCGCGCTTATGTTGTATCAATTTAAAAGAATTGTTGAAAAAACGTTGTAAAAATGTTATAAAATGATGTTTATAATTCAGAAACGGCGTGGTCAATAAATTTATTTCTGATTAAATATGGTTTGTAAATTTGTATTAAATAACATATTAAATTTTTATCAAATTCCTTGGACACGTTTTCATTTTATTGAAAAAAACTAGAGTTTTCCCATAACTCCCATTTCTCAACATTGAGGTGGTCGATTTTTTTTCGGTAAGGGCTCGTATTATTGGTATTGGATTAAATAATTATCTAAAGAAGTTTCGTTAAATTCCTTCGAAAAAATCGTTTTATGGACCAACTGCCTTAAATGTAAAATATCTATTTTCAAAATTTTTTCCTTTCTTTTACTTTTTTAAATGTTTTCTTTTTTCACGTTTGAAATTATTTGAAAAAGTTAAAGTTTAGTCAATGTACCAAATTAAACTTTTTAGGTATATTTAAACATTATAGTTTTCTGGTAATCTATGACTCCAAATCTGCTAACTCTATTAAAATCAAAATTTTAGCTTTAGAAAAGCTTATGTATATGTTAATTGAAATTTTTTTTTAATCAAACTGATTTGTCATTTTATTACAAATAAAATTTTTTTCTGATTGTTAACTGGCAATATAATATGTGCATATCATATAAAAACCTAACATTATGAAAAATTTTAAATTCTTACGTTATACAGTTTTTAAGAAAAACCTCTGTGAACGGTCCCATTTTCCTTTTAGGGAACGGAATCTTAAGGCTACCTGTACACAATTAGTAATACTGTCAGTATTCATTGACAAAAATAACGAATCATTGAATGCAAGCGGGGTGCAGTGGAGTCAAAAAAGTGTTTACACTATATGTAGGTCCAAGCCATAACAAGTCTGATATCGCTCCAATAAAATATTACCTGAGTGGTATTGATATTGGAGTAGCATTGGAGCGAGAGAGAACTGTGACCGATATCAGAGCGATGATGTGAATACACTCATTGTTTATTGTGTAAGAATATTTTATCGAACCTGGAGCGGAGTGATATCGGAGTGAGAGCGGAGCGTTAATGTAAATCGGGCCTTACTGATCGTGTACAGGTCGCCTAAAAATATATACTTCTAATTAACATTTATTATGGTTAGTATAAATTTCGATATATTTTTCAGCTTTTGTTCGAATTTTTTTAGTTTTATTCTTCAAATATTTTTATAGAATTACACTTAATTGAATCTTTGGTATAGAATTGGTTCAAATTTTGATATTTTGTGTATTAAATACTAAAAAAATAACATATCCAAAAATTATTCTTTAAATCTTTAGAAAGCTCTGGTACTCCAACCTCCTTAAGGTATATTCTAATATGTATAAAATAGTGAATTTTTAGTGATTATTTTTTTTTTAAAATACCCTGCGGTGATCAAATTAATTAAGTAATCTATGTATAGGTGGTACTCATGTAGTATTTGGTATCGGTAAAATACACTCTGGTGTTATATAATTGAGTTATACTTTGAAGTGGTTATTTGGTCGTTATCATGTTATGATGGGTGTGGAATCAAGTGATTTAATTGGAGTTTGAATCGGTTTCAGTTTTGAAAATTTGGTACAGAATGAACCGTCGGTTTTTCATGTGAAAGAAATGTCAAAGAAAATTTCTACATTTGAACTACTTTGCTTCTTATTTGAAAGTTGGCAACAAGCAGCGGATACAGACGAGTGATCATGGGAGATCATTACTCCCTACCCCCTCCCACCTGAATAGATACGAAGTCAAGTTTTAACCTAGTTTATATACCATGTGAGTTTTTTGAAAGTTGTTATTTTTATTACAACCAAATTTTTATGATAGAAATGGTACTGGAAAAGGTTCTCTTCTTGGATGTAATGGAAATGTAACCAACCAGAACACTATCGGTTGCAGTAGCCTCAAGTACATATGCATATTTTTACCGCCTAACTGATAAACTGAAGAAAAATTAAAAAATTAAACTTGGGTAAAAAAATTTTTTTGCTCATTTCTGTTGTTAATTAATGCATTAGATCAGTTTTATCAAAAAATTAATATATAGTCCCATTTAAAAATCTAGAAATTTGTATCATAGCTCCAAAACCATAAGAGCTATAAAGCTCCTGACTATAGCAATTGATTGCCCCCGTCGATATCTACAACTCTTATTTGAACAATTTTTCGATTAAATCAAATGTTTGGCTGTAATAAAAATGGCAACTCTCGAAAAACTCACACAGTATGATGATATTGTCAAGTTTACTAAATTTTCAATAATTGAAATGAAACCTCAAATCAAATGAGAGAATAATGAAACTGAAAGCGAATTACAAATTTTCGAAGTCATTATTTTCATTTCTACAAGAAAATTAGACCCGTACGACCGTTAGAAAGAAAAGTTCTGTAGTATTAGTCACATTAACGTTAATGTTAAAAGTTCACACCAAAAATACTCTAATTTAACAAATCATCCTAATTCAAAGCACTTCAATATGGTTACTATTGACAAAAATTATAGTAACTTACTTCGTGACGTCATCGAGATTATTAAAATTTTTCAGTGCCTTAAAAACCGTTGATGAAATAGCAGAATGATAAAACTGGAAGAGAATTATTGATTTTTGAAGTCGTTTTTATTGACAACATATGTACTTACATTCTTTTTAAAATTTGCAGTGTCAAAAAACCTTTAAAAATCGTAACCCCTTTTTAACTTGAGAGCTGCATCCCCCTGTGCTATTAATCAATTATTGTTATAAATTGTAAAAAAAATATCTTTTTGCACGTTAAAAGCAGACTATCAATACTGATATCGAATTCTGAACAACTTTAGGCGGGACTTCAAGTTATTCTTAACTAATTTTCTTTCTTTTTTACGCAACAAAATAACTGGGAGTCGTTTTTATAAAAAAAAAAATTAGAGTCACTTTTAGTAGTAATAGTAACATAAAATTCGTAGTCTTAAATAATTTCATTTATTGAAGTATTCAAAATTCCGAATTAGTTTCGAACATCTGCTTGCTGTAGATTCCGCGTTTCATAATATGTTCATTATCTGACTCAAATGAGGTACAAAAACCACTTGAAGGTACTTAAGCATTTATTCATTTAGTTTCATAATAAAGAATAAAATACAAAGTAGACATTAACATAATTTTTTGAATAATTCTTTGTTACTGCAAACACAAGATTGATCTCAAAAACAACAAAAATTGTTGAGCCCGAAGGTAACAGCTTCCAGTGCCTAATGGCGCCGCTTATTAAGTATGTATGTAATATATGTAATATTATAATAATGTTTATTAACATAAAATCATAGTATGATATAAGACAAAGGCTGTTTCAAAAGTATCCGAACACAAAAATTGGTAGGTATAAAAAGACCCAGTCTTGAAAGTACAGGCGTCTCGATAATCTTGTCCCCCCCCCCGCTTCCAAATTCAAGAACGTTTGTACTTGTGGCTTTACATTTTTATAACGAATACGGGCAATGATTCAGACGCCCAACTGGTCATATTTATGCAAAAATATTATTAAGATATCAAAAAGTGGAGAAGCAAAGAAAAACTTCTTTTGTTCTCTTTAATATTTCTATAAGAGGAACAAAAAACATTTTTGTATAAAACCTATACAAGATGTAAAAATTTAGCCAATTACCAATTGTGTTCGTATTGGTAATATTTCAATTGTTAAAATTTCAAAAAAAATTCTTTAAGGCAAAAATAAAGTAGATATAAAATAAATGCTTATAGCTCTTGTTAACAAGAATAATTTAACCTCTATATATAGTTTGCTCCGACGAGAGAGAGAGAAAAAAAACCTGAAAAAGAAATGTTAATTTTAAAATTTTAGAATTTTAAAAGTAGGTACTTTTTAACATTTCTAATTTTTAAGCCCCGTTTGCAAAATATTAAGCTTTATAGTGAGTTGGTCCAAGAAATTGTCAACTGTAGTTCCAGGAAATTGTAAGAAAATATTAACAATTGATAGGAAGAATCTATTGAATTTATTGAATATTCGACTAAACTATTTTCCGGAATAATAAGTTCGATAACTTTTGCAGACCTCACAATTTTCACCAGTCAAAAAATGAAAAATAACGCGACAAAGTGGTCTCTAGTAAATACAATTTTGCATAGAGGTGTTACCTTAATGTCATGTACTAACCAGAAGTATTTGTAAGTAAGCAACACTCTTAAAGAAAATATTATTCTTTAAGGGAGATATGGGGAACCAAATTATCACATAATTTACTATACTATAGTAACATTAGTAACACAAGTGCAAAGAATATTTTCGAAAGCAGTGTCCGAGTAGTGTCCAAAGCAGTGAAAGACATTTCATTTAAATGTACGCTTCTTCGGCAAATAAATACTTGAACATAAAATTTCCTCCAAGTTTTTTCGAAAATTTAAAACAAATTGCGTATTTATAGTCCACACTACACAAAGTTTTGTTTGTACAAACTTTTGTACAAACAAAAGTTTGTACAAATAGCACGTCCACATTACACAAACTTTTGTTTGACTGAATTTTTGCACAAACTTTTGTTTGAGCAAATTTTTGTACAAACATATATGTTACCATTGATATAGAGAATATATGTACCATACCTAGATGAAATACACATTTTTTTTTTTGTTTGAAGCAAATCGGCATATTGGTTAACACCTTTTACAACCTACAAAGTGTCGGTGGTAATAAATATTTTGTAATTTATTGGTATTAAATATTTATTGTATGGTACATACGTAATCAGTATCAATATTTTTCAGAGACCATTACCCTAGACTGGAATGAATCGAGAAAGGCGGGTGGATAGGGACACAAGGAAAAATGTTACTCATGAGCTTGATTTAAAATCACTAAACATAAATCGGAATAGATATCTTTCTTAAAATATAGTAGAATAATTATTTTTTCGGGTAACAACAATAACTAAGGTTGAAGTTGAATAAAAAATATTAGAACATCAATTTAAATTGACATCTTCAAACAGTGTTACTTTTTGTTTTTAAAACTTCTTCTAAAAACTATTTATTTTGGTGCTCTAGTGAAAAAATTCTGGTTTAATCGAAATTTTAGTTGTTTTGAATATCTGAAAAAGGAAGACTACAAACTTTTAATTGTTTTTTTAAGAGGAAATAACGAGGATGTGACACTGAGATTAAGTTGGAGGTACCCCAATTTACCATAGAGAAGAAATTACATTATTTTTGTAAATTTTTTAAAAACCAGGGACATTTTCCAAAATTTTTGATTACTGTAATAAAGTGACTATTCTCGCGTAAATTTTTAACATATTAATGTTTTTTAATATATTAATTAATATAATATTAAAGAATACGTACTCATAAAAGAAATATAAAAAAATACGGTGTAAAGCGTGAATTCGTTTCTACTCAGTCATTTTTACGGTAGTTGTCAAACTCACGCGTCCATACCAACTTTTTGATGCGAGATAAAAAAATCCACAAACACTGGTACAAACTTTGAACATCACGTACGTTTACACTTATCGTTTGCCCAAACTTATGTTTGTGCAAACAATTTATTCAAACAAAAGTTTGTGTGATTTTACAAAATGTTTGCGCAAACTTCACGTCCACACGTACCATTTGTACAAACTTATGTTTGCGCAAACAGTTTGTGCAAACAAAAGTTTGTGTAGTCTGGACCGGCTATTATATTAGACAAATCATATTATTTCACGCAAAACGGTATGATATCAATTTATTATCCAAATTCAATAACTAAAATTTTTGACCAAAAAAAATTTTTATTTTTAATTAATAAATTATGACATTACATATTTTACGCTCGTAGTAATAATAATGTGATAGTACCTTTTAATTTTAATAATAATTTGTAAACTAATAAATTTGTAAAATATAAAAGTATGTGTTTGGTTTTCGAATGGACCGGCTACATGCTGCGGACACATACTACAAAATGTGCCAGCCGAGCTCAAGGAAGCGGCAAACACCACGCCACGTTGCGAATGATGTGAGTGAGGGGTTTATTTTGAATTTTATTAATCAATATTACTTTTATCATAATGTAACATTTTTAAGGTGGTTGGCATATTATTAGGGATGAAGAAAAAAATGAAAATTGGTTAACGTACAGTTGCTCTGAGATAGTTAGGTACAAAAGTATATCCCAATAAAAAAATTTTCTTTTATCAAAAATTAAATAATGTATTAATATTCTTCAGTTATTATATTTGTATACCACTTGTTTTTTTGAATTTCCGCACGCTTATGTTGTAGCAATTTAAAAGAATTGTTGAAAACACGTTGTAAAAATGTTATAAAATGATGTTTATAAATTATATTTCAAAAATGGCGTGGTCAATAATTTTTATTTCTTATTAAATATTGTTTGTAAATTTGTATTAAATAACATATTAAGTTTTTATCAAATTCCTTGGACACGTTTTCATTTTACTGAAAAAAACTAGAGTTTTCCCATAACTCCCATTTCTCAACATTGAGGTGGTCATTTTTTTTCGGTAAGGGCTCGTATTATTGGTATTGGATTAAATAATTAATTATCTAGAGAAGTTTCGTTAAATTCCTTTGAAAAAATCGTTTTATGGACCAACTATCTTAAATGTAAAATATTTGTTTTCAAAATTTTTTCCTTTCTTTTACTTTTTTAAATGTTTTCTTTTTTCACGTTTGAAATTATTTGAAAGAGTTAAAGTTTAGTCAATGTACCAAATTAAACTTTTTAAGTATATTTAAACATTATAGTTTTCTGGTAATCTACGACTCCAAATCTGCTAACTCTATTAAAATCAAAATTTTAGCTTTAGAAAAGCTTATGTATATATTAATTGAATTTTTTTCAATCTAACTGATTTGTTATTTTATTACAAATAATTTTTTTTTCTGATTGTTAACTGGCAATATAATAAATATGTGCGTGTCATATAAAAACCTAACATTACGAAAAATTTTAAATTCTTACATTATACAGTTTTTAAGAAAAACCTCTGTAAAAGGTTCCATTTTTCCTTTTAGGGAACGGAATCTTAAGGCTACCTGTACACAATTAGTAATACTGTCAGTATTCACTGACAAAAATAACGAATCATTATTTTTATAATATAAATTCTATATGTGAATACCTCTGTATTGTCAATACACAATCAGTAATAATGTCAGTATTTCTAAATACTGACAGTATTATGCCCGATTTACATTAATGCTCCGCTCTCACTCCGATATCACTACGCTCCCGATTCGATATAATCTTGTTGTGTTGACATTACATAATGCCACTCTGGGTACACTCCCAGTTCGGTCTCGGTTCATAACAACTGAATGCAAGCGGAGTGGAGTGGAATCAAAAAAGTGTTTACACTATAGGTACAAGCCATAACAAGTCTGATATCGCTCCGATAAAATATTACCTGAGTGGTATTGATATTGGAGTGGCATTGGAGCGAGAGAGAACCGTGACTGATATCGGACCGATATCAGAACGATGATGTGAATACACTCATTGTTTATTGTGTAAGAATATTTTATCGAACCTGGAGCGGAGTGATATCGGAGTGAGAGCGGAGCGTTAATGTAAATCGGGCCTTACTGATCGTGTACAGGCCGCCTAAAAATATATACTTCTAATTAACATTTATTATGGTTAGTATAAATTTCGATATATTTTTCAGCTTTTGTTCGAAATTTTTTGGTTTTATTCATCAAATATTCTTATAGAATTACACTTAATTGAATCTTTGGTATAAAATTGGTTCAAATTTTGATATTTTGTGTAGTAAATACTAAAAATATAACATATCCATAAATTATTTTTTAAATCTTTAGAAAGCTCTGATACTCCAACCTCCTTAAGGTATATTCTGATATGTATACTATAGTGAATTTTTAGTGATTATTTTTTTAAAAAATACCCTGCGGCGATCAAATTAATTAAGTAATCTATGTATAGGTGGTACTCATGTAGTATTTGGTATCGGTAAAATACACTCTGGTGATATATAATTGAGTTATACTTTGAAGTGGGTTATTTGGTCGTTATCATTTTACGATGGGTGTAGTCTATCATGGGTGTAGTTTATCATAGTAAGATGGGTTATTTTACGATTAAGTGATTTAATTGGAGTTTGATTCGGTTTCAGTTTTGAAAAATTTGGTACAGAATGAACCGTCGGTTTTTTATGTGAAAGAAATGTCAAAGAAAATTTCTACATTTAAACTATTTTGCTTCTTAATTTGAAAGTTGGCAACAGGCAGCGGATACAGAGAGATCATGGGAGATCATTACTCCCTACCCCCTCCCGCCTGAATAGATACGAAGTCAAGTTTTAACCTAGTTTATATACCATGTGAGTTTTTTGAGAGTTGCCATTTCTATTACAACCAAATTTGTATGATAGAAATGGTACTGGAAAAGGTTCTTTTCTTGGATGTAATGGAAATGTAACCAACCAGAACACTATCGGTTGAAGTAGCCTCAAGTACATATGCATATTTTTACCGCCTAACTGATAAATTGAAGAAAAATTATAAAATTAAACTTGGGTAAAAAAATTTTTTTTGCTCATTTCTGTTGTTAATTAATGCATTAGATCAGTTTTATCGGAAAATTAATATATAGTCCCATTTAAAAATCTATAAGTTTGTATCATAGCTCGAAAACCATAAGAGCTATAAAGCTCCTGACTATTGAAATCGGTTGCCCCCGTCGATATCTGCAACTCTTATTTGAACAATTTTTCGATTAAATCAGCGGTTTGGCTGTAATAAAAATGATGAGAGAATAATGAAACTGAAAGTGAATTATAAATTTTCGAAGTCATTCTTTTCATTTCTACAAGAAAATTAGACCCGTAGGACCGTTAGAAAGAAAAGTTCTGTAGTATTAGTCACATTAACATTTAATGTTAAAAGTTCACTCCAAAAATACTCTAATTTAACAAATCATTCTAATTCAAATCACTTCAACATGGTTTCTTTTGATAAAAATTATTGTAACTTACTTCGTGACGTCATTGAGATTATTAAAATTTTTTAGTGCCTTGAAAACCGTTGATGAAATGACAGAATGATAAAACTGGAAGAGAATTATTGATTTTTGAAGTCGTTTTTATTGACAACATATGAACCGTAACCCCTTTTTAATTTGAGAGCTGCATCATCGTCTGCTACTAATCAACGAGAGAATATCACATTCCATTCAAATTTTATTGTTATAAATTGTAAAAAAAATATCTTTTTGAACGTTAAAAGCAGACTATCAATACTGATATCTAATTCTGAACTACTTTAGGCGGGACTTCAAGTTATTCTCAACTGATTTTCTTTCTCTTTTAGGCAACAAAATAACTGTGAGAGTCGTTTTTATAAAAAAAAGAATCACTTTTAGTAGTAATACTCGTAGTAACATAAAATTCGTAGTCTTAAATAATTTCAATTATTACAGTATTCAAAATTTCGAATTAATTTCGAACACCTGCTTGCTGTAGATTCCGCGTTTCATAATATGTACATTATCTGACTCAAATGAGGTACAAAAACCACTTGAAGGTACTTAAGCATTTATTCATTTAGTTTCATAATAAAGAATAAAATACAAAGTAGACATTAACATAATTTTCTGAATAATTCTTTGTTACTACAAACACAAGATTGATCTCAAAAACAACAAAAATTGTTGAGCCCGAAGGTAACAGCTTCCAGTGCCTAATGGCGCCGCTTATTAAGTATGTATGTAATATATGTAATATTATAATAATGTTTATTAACATAAAATCATAGTATGATATAAGACACAGGCTGTTTCAAAAGTATCCGAACACAAAAATTGGTAGGTATAAAAAGACCCAGTACTACCAGTACAGGCGTCTCGTTCATCTTGGCCCCCCCCTCGCTTCCAAATTCAAGAACGTTTGTGCTTGTGGCTTTACATTTTTATAACGAATACGGGCAATGATTCAGACGCCCAACTGGTCATATTTATGCAAAAATATTATTAAGATATCAAAAAGTGGAGAAGCAAAGAAAAACTTCTTTTGTTCTCTTGAATATTTCTGTAAGAGGAACAAAAAACATTTTTGTATAAAAACTATACAAGATGTAATAATTTCGCCAATTACCAGTTGTGTTCGTATTGGTAATATTTCAATTGTTAAAATTTCAAAAAAAATTCTTTAAGGCAAAAAATAAAGTAGATATAAAATAAATGCTTATAGCTCTTGTTAACAAGAATAATTTAACCTCTATATATGGTTTGCTCAGACGAGAGAGAGTAAAAAAAAAAAACATGAAAAAGAAATGTTAATTTTAAAATTTTAAAATCAGTTGCACTGAGACAAAATTTTTTTGAACAGTGTCAGAATAAACAAAACATCTTTCTATTTCCAAAAAATTTTCTTTTTTATAAACTAAAAAAGAATTTTTTTTCAAAAAGAGTTTAATATATAAAGTTCATTAAAAAATGTGGTAGTTTTAGCGAATTTCCAGAATGGAATTCAGCTATTACAGCCACTGTCATAATGCGACCTGAGCCCAGGACCATGGTAGAAATTTGTTTTGAGGTCCCTAGAAACCGAAAATAATATTCGCTAAAAGTCCCAAACCGTTGGACGAGTTCGTTAACCAGACACGTCGGATGCCAGGAACATGGTGTTTGTTCTTGCAAAAAATTAGTTTTTTGCTAAAATTTCCACTTAATCAACAATTTTTGCGAAATTTTTTTACACCGTTTAAAAGAGGAGAAAAAATTACATAAAAAAGGTCTTTAAACTATTGTTCTATGTCAACTAGTTTCCGAGAAAGACTTACTTTTATAAACGGAAATTCGCTATGTTATGCAGAATGCTGCGACAGGGGTATTTTTACCTTTAGCATGAAAAAAAAATGGTACAAACCATTTCATTGGTCATTTCATTGTAGACAAACATAATAAAAATGAACTAAAAGTTTTTATTGGTAAATTTGGCTGACAAAATTATAACCACCGAAGGCTTTAACAGCTGGTTATTGCACATTTTACTTTTTTAAAGGCAAAATTATCCTTGTCAATACGGGCATAACATATATATAGTTTTATAGTTTTTTATATTTTGGTAAAACTTCTTAGGTATATTATTCCATTGTATTTTGAATATATTTTCTTCAACAATATCAAGTTTCCGGTTATTCAAACGTCAAAAATTGTTTACACCTATTGGGGACTGCATTTTTATTTTTTCTCTTTTTGTCTTTCAGTCAATAAATAAGTGTGTCTCTGTTTTTTTAGTAAGCGAGTTTTTCGTTTTTATTTTGACAACTGTTATTATATTTTTTTTGAAACTTTTTATGTTTTGTTTGAAGATTTAAATCTTTTTGACAAATTTTTTAATATTTGTGTTCTTGTCTATAATTAAAGGTAATTTAATTTTGATTAACAGTTATTAACAAATCTTATTGTTAAAATATAATTTCATAAGAATATTAAAAGTTTTATACCGTATTCACATCTGATTGTAATCTTACCTATGTACCTACTGATAAGAAATAAGCTGCAAACTGCAAAAAAATTATACTTTCTTTCGTTGTTTTTGAACAATAATATTTGAAAATGCATCAGAATATTTCAATATTGGTAGGAGCGCGGGGACTGGAAAGAAGTTGACAGCGGAAGTTGAATAAAACTTAGGTAGATATATCTAAAGTGCTTCCAAATTGCTTTGTCGAAACCAGCAACTGTTCCCACATAGAAATTGTATTATTTAATTAATTACCTATTTATTAACAAAAATTTAAAACGTAAATATTAATTTTTTTGAATAACAAGAAAAATATTTATTTATATAGTAGTCATTCACTTGACAAAACGTAATTAACCCTAAATATATGTAAATGACATCACAATGTATGTCTGATTGCCTATATCTTTTAATAGTTGCCTAACTTTGAATATTATATAATTAGTGCATTTTGAAGAAAGCTGATGATATTGAATTTAAAACTAGATAGAGCAAATTAAAAACAATTTATTGATGTAAAGAAATTATATACTGTGTGAGTTTCTCGAGAGTTGCCATTTTTATTACAGCCAAACCGTTGATTTAATCGAAAAATTGTTCAAATAAGAGTTGTAGATATCGACGGGGGCAACCTATTGTTATAGTCAGGAGTTTTATAGCTCTTATGGTTTTCGAGCTATGATACAAACTTATAGAATTTTAAATGGGACTATATATTAATTTTTCGATAAAACTGATCTAATGCATTAATTAACAACATAAATGAGCAAAAAAATTTTTTTTACCCAAGTTTAATTTTTTAATTTTTCTTGAATTTATCAGTTAGGCGGTAAAATTATGCATATGTACTTGAGGCTACTTCAACCAATAGTGTTTTTCTTGGTTACATTTCCATTACATCCAAGAAAAGAACCTTTTCCAGTACCATTTCTATCATAAAAATTTGGTTGTAATAGAAATGGCAGCTCTCAAAAAACTCACATGGTATATTAGATTCTCAATACATTTGCCTCTCCAATAACGCCGAGAGGCAGACAAATCCCTAAACAATTTCTAATAAATAGTACTTAGTTTAGTATATTTGACAATATTAATGAATTTTGAAAGGTGAAAAGTTGAACGAACTGGCGAAATATAAACTATAAACAAAAGATTTCTGATAAATAATGCGTAGCCACCTATATTTTTCGTGGAAATTATAAAAAGGAAAATATACACACCTTTTACTAAAATAATAAGCATAATTTCCCTTTATTTTAATTTTTTTTTTAGGTAATTATCTAATGAAAAAGTATTATAATAAGCAAGAGTACATCGCAAGACATATAAATGGGACACTCAAATTTTTTCCAGTTTTTGTATGCAACTATATAATGAGTGTTACTTTTATATGGTCGTTGATGTACATGTCGTTAATTAGTAATTAAAGAAAATAACAATATATTAAAGCGTAAACTGTTAGGGTGTGAATTGTGTAAATAAAAATCCTCTTATAATTATTAAAATTAATAAACTAATAGGTTTTTTTGAAGGGGGGGGGGAGGTTGTATATAAATTATGTCTTTCAATAAAGACAGTTCAGTTTACTGAATAACAGACAGCACATATTCCTCATATCACACCTCGGTAGGTGCTTCAGTGAAATAGCCCATAAATTGGCTTCGCACGTCTATTTACTATAATATAATAGTTAGTGTTCATTAATTTAATTTGGACAAATGAAAATAATTTTGATAAAATATTAGAAACAAAACTAGGTATTACTGTTAGTTTGGGGAAAAAAGGATGTATTTAACAGGGCAATAAAACGTTTTTTTTTTTTGACTTGTTAACAAAATTACTAAAATATTATTTTTTGAACACGTATTACATGGAATTTATAAAGTTTTAAAATGTGTATGCCATGAATGAAAGCGCTAAATGTACAAATAACCGAATTTAAATAAAATATGGTACTCCCTCTTAAGTTAGTAGCAAGTTTTGATTCACATTAGGGCCCGATTTACATTAACGCTCCGCTCTCGGTACGATATCACTCCGCTCCAGGTTTGATATAATCTTGTTGTGTTCACATTACAATGCTGATATCATACGCTCCCAGTTCGGTCTCAGTTCGATACAAATATCTTTTCATAACAACTGAATGCAAGCGGAGTGGATTGGAATCAAAAAAGTGTTTACACTATAGCTAAAAGCCATAACAAGTCTGATATCGCTCCGATAAAATATTACCTGAGTGGTATTGATATTGGAGTGGAGCGAACCGTGACTGATATCGGACCGATATCAGAGCGATGATGTGAATACACTTATTGTTTATTGTGTAAGAATATTTTATCGAACCGGGAGCGGAGTGATATCGTATCGAGAGCGGAGTGTTAATGTAAATCGGGCCTAAGTACCAACACTTCAGAATACTATTAGCTGACTGAAACTTTGGTAGTTTATAAAATACACATTCTAACATTTTTTTTTTCTTGATGACAAGTGCAAGAAATAATATTTTATTCGCCCAAAAAAATAATGTTTATGTAATAGGCCACCATGAATAATGATTAAATTATATCAATCTAAAAGAAAGCAGTAGCCACACAAAACAGCGGATCCGACATCAGCTACGAAGGAAAAAATCTTGTCACAATCAGCAGTAGTTTATCACGTTGTTACATTTTTTCTTTATTTTTCGCTTGAGTGCCTTCACCTTCCATCGATTCGCTGTCATTACCTCCACCAAATAATAACGAAACCTATTGAAACATCATAATAATCCAAATTAAAGTATTTCTCAACTATATCAAATATTTTTAACAATTCCATTTGGTACAGTAATTTCGTTAGTTTGATGTTTAGAGATGATTTTCGATTTTTTTTCTATTTTTGGAATACGTATTAGAAAATGAACAAAAAAAAAAAAAAAAATGAGGCAGTTTGATCATAATTGAACACACTTTTTATTTGGGCCACCAACGTTGCATTGGCAGTTTGTAAGAAATTTTTTTCTGTATTAAACATTATTTGTTATAAAATTCAATACAGTCATTACAAATTACGTTAAATAAAGTGTGTCTATTGAATAAAGTTAATCGTGTAATCAAATGGTTTCGTTATGTGGTAGGCTCGGTGCACACATACGATTTTTAGATGTGCGGCGCCGCAGAAATACCGCAATTACGGTTTGAATTACATTGAATTATAACTGAGTATTGTATTTGCGACATCGTAAGTTCATTTTTCGTGCATTTTTTGGGCCTTTTCACCGTAAAAAAATCAATTTGTAAAGATGGTAAATTCTTAAAACAGATTAAGGGGAGAGTTCACACCAGAAACGGCTAATAAACTAATTTTTTTCGAATCTCGTTTTTTGTTTTTATTTTGTTCTGTGGTTCTTTACAAACACGGTGATATATAAAACATGGCCAAAAATAAAAATTTTTTAAAAGTAGAAAAATATTTATTTGTGAGCCGCTGCACAGCCAACTTGCTGCTCCTTTACAGACAACGCTCGCCCTCCACGCCCTCGCGATTTGATCAGTAATATTTAATTTTCGTGTGTACATGAATTATAGTATGCACTGAGATAATGTTCTTTTATTTGTACCCCTTTGTAGACGTTTTAATAAACAGTGAGTAAACCGCTTCTTTTATTTTTGTTTTTTACCGTTTCCCGAAAGTTGTGTTTCTCCCGACAAGGAAAACCATATCTCAAGTTCTAGAAAAGATAGAGACTTAATTTTTTTTTTAATTTGGTTCATAAACATATTGCGCATAAAGTGGAGTATGCGCTTTTTCCATGTGAACAGTTCTAACTATTTTTAAACATTTTTTTAAAATAAAAAATTGGGTTTTATAATTTTTAGATGTTTGGGATTACAATTTTATAGTTAATTTTTAAAATTACCTGAAACCCATACTCAGCTTTATGGACAGGTTCTTTAGGAATAAATTAATGAAAAAATATTTAAAAAATATTCATTACTTTTTGAGATATGGCGTTCCTCGTAAAGGCTTAAAAACTTGTGAAATAGGGCCCTCTCCCCCCACAGGGAAGAGTAATCAATATTTCAAAAACAAAATTTTCTAATTGATATCCTCTCTAATTTGAAAAAAAATTTCAACAAGCAAAATAATCATAAATAAAGAAATTGCTATTTTATTTGAACTCCTCCTTTAATAATTTGAAATATTAAGTTAGGACGCAATTAGCTCTTCACACAATTAAGAAATTATCGTATTTTTTTTAGAATAATATTTAATTTAGGCGTAACGTTGCATCTCACTCAAACCCATCATGCTATGCGCGTACATGAAATTATTATTTCATCTAAATCATTGCTTGTAATTAGAATGACAAGTGAAAAATTATTCTCCTATTTTTTACTCTATATTTTAAAAATTTACACAAAAATAAAAATTCGTTGAGTTTTTATTGTACTGAGCAAGAGGTTTAATTAAAATTTTTATACACAAAAAATTCTAATTTTTTTCATGAAACGTAAATAAAGTTGAGTTTAGATGATTTAGTTTATTTTATTTGAATCTGTATCTTGAGGTAATTAACAGTGTTTGATAATTTTTTGTGGTAGTCGTTAAAATTTTTTATGTTTGGTTTTTTTTTCTACAGATGTTTTACAGTAGATGCACCAATGGTTTTGTTGTTATTAATCATTAATAATTTTATTATTAAAATGAAAAAGGGGGAATTAATGTGTTTGTAAAACAAAAAATTTTTTTTTATTTATATAGATTCTGATATTCTTTGTTTATTTCATTAATACCTAGTACGTACACTGTTAAAATTGATATATAAAAACCACATTTTTCTGAAACAATTTTAAAATTTGTTTTTACAGTGTAGATATAATTATAAACATTTGGTTTTATACAGTATTGCCAAAAAGTCGTTGAATAAATATTGAAAGTTTTAGAAGAATCGCGATTGATAAATTAAACGGAATTATCACTCAAAATTGTAAACGTAAAATTAAAAATTATATTCGGAGTTGACGGAATTTTGCCATTTTGATAGTAAATTGTTTAATTACAACCGACGAGTTTAACTCAAATTATTCTCCTTCCATTTAATTTAACAAAATACAAAAAAAAATTAATGACGTCACTGAGTACAATAAAATCTTAAAAGCCTCAAAAATTGTAATTTGGAATCGGTTGTTCTTCTTTCTTATTTTTAGCGAATTTCCAGAAAGAATTCTGGAAATTCAGCTATTATGGTGTTAGCCATAGTCGAAGTTCAGCCCGAAAATATGGCAGAAATTTGTTTTGAGGTCCCTAGAGCCCAAAAATAACATTCACTAAAATTTATATATATATATATATATATGTATATATGTATTTATGTATTTATGTATCAGCACGATAGCGCTTCAGGAAAAACTGCTAGTTTTACGAAATTTGGTGACAACGTTGGAAGTCCAAAAATCTTGGATGAGTTCTTCAGCCAAAAACGTCGGCGCTCAGGAACATGGTTTTTTGAGCATTTTTCGTGAAAATGAGTTTTTGGCCAAAATTTGCTATAATTTAAAAGTTTTTGTCAAATTTTTTTACACCATTGCAAAGACGGGAAAAAATGACATAAAAAAGGTTTTGGAACTATTATTCTAGGTTAGCTAGTTTTTGAGAAAATAAGAAAAAAAAAAGTCAATTTATTTTCTATAATTTTAGTGTGTTTACAACTATATTGTATGTGTATAATCATATAATGTGTATGTATGTATATAACTCACTATAACTGCAATAGTATACGTATATCTATGTATGTGAATGTATTTGTACCTCTAATATACATATTTTTCAAATAAGTACATCACTGTTGACAGTTTTAGCGAATGGAATTCGCTATTACAGCCACTGTCATGACGCGACTTGAGCCCGGGACTATGGCAGAAATTTGTTTTGAGGTCCCTAGAAACCGAAAAAAATAGTCACTAAAATTTATATATATATATATATATATATATATATATATATATATATATATATATATATATATATATATATATATATATATGTGTGTGTGTGTGTGTGTGTGCGTGTGTGTGTCCGCGCGATAATTCTCGAACGAAATGTCTTACGTTTATGAAATTTGGTGAAAATATTGGAAGTCCCAAACCGTTGGACGAGTTCGTTAACCAGACACAACCGATGCCTGGAACATGTCTTTTTTAGCAATTTTCGTGAAAAAAATTAACTTTTTGCCAAAATTTCTTCTTATTCAAAAATTTTTGTAAAATTTTTTTACACTATTGGAAAGAGGAGAAAAAATCACATAAAAAAGGTCTTCAAACTATTATGCTATGTCAACTAGTTTCCAAGAAAAACTAACTTTTATAAACGGAAATTCGCTATGTTATGCAGGATGCTGCGACAGGGGTATTAATAAAATTAGAAGTAAAAACTTAAACAAAAACTCATTTTTAAAATAATTTTTAAAAGAATTATTTTGAACGAATTTGGCAATTTAATAAAAAAAAAAAATAAATAAATAAAAATTAAACTCAAATTAATTCAATTCCAACTAATCCAAAATTTAAATGACACTAAACTTTTTACTATAGTGCCGTCACTAGGATTATTAAAACATTTAAATTCTTAAAAATCAAATATTCATCTACAAAATAAAAGAGCTCCAACGTTTTGAAAATTTTTCACTTTTTTCAAGAGGGATTTTTCTTATAAAATCGATGTTTCTGCCTTAAAGAGGAAGAGGTTTGAACTCTCTAAAACTCGGATTTCAATTGTTGTAGCATCATTAATTCCGGAGATACCAGGAACTTTTTGGTACAAGTTAAGCAGTGTCTTCTGCTTTTTAAACATTTTTAACTACTATTACACGGAGAGAAAAATCATATAATTTTTGTTGATAAAATTTCAGAAAAATTACCATGCTCTCTTATAATGCGTGCGCGATCGACGACCAAAATACAAAATATGTGCTAGCATGGTAAAATTTAAGTCTTGTTGTCGTACTCTTTGATTTGCGCATCTGACCCGCAACCTTATGTTGCTTGGGCGGTACCTGTAAAAACTTCGAACCTGTAAGAACTTTATGATGCATACAAAAATGATTGCCAACAATATATTCTAATACTAAAGATAGTGAAGTAACAAAATGATGAATTAAACGGTGGCATCCCCGTCCTCTAGCACAGTGTAATGAATACTGCTTCCTGCTTGTAAGACAATCTAATGGATCAAGGTGCTTGGTCCGACCCGCCGACCAAGTTGGTCGTCCAAACCAATGGTTGGCTATGTGACTTGCTATGAGTGAGGTACATTTCAACAGCGTTCACAACACACACAACCTTCTTTCTCTTTTTTTCTTTCTACTATTAGCAGATAGAATTTCAAATATTATAATACAGCATGGTAATTTTTGTAAGAAAAACAATTAAAAAAATTTTTTTTGTCGGCAATGGAACTTTTTACTGTGCTGTTTTACAAATTTTACGGAGCTAATATCACGGAAACAATATTCTATCCTTTAAATTTTCTATGATTCATTATAATTTTTATATTTTTACCGTACAAAATTGAATATGTTCGCCTTTTACACGTCGATTGTAGTGCTGAGCACAGTAATTTTTATATGAATTTTCTCTCCGTGTAGCTTTCTAAGATGTTATTGCTCGAGGATTTTTGCTCATTACTATATAGCATATTTATTGTATTTTACATTTTTATATATTTACTTATCATTAACCCTATGTATATGTATACCTACACACATACACATGTACACAATATACAATATACATGCCGCATATACAATTAAAACCGTAATTAATCATATTATTAAAAAGGGTATTTTCTAATTAGGTCGCAGGTTTAATTAACGATCATCGGCATGGTAATTAGTAATAATAACCAATTTATAATACCTCTGGTTGAACAGGAGAGGGATGTTTATCTCCACCTATGTATCCGTCCATACCGAGACAACACCGCGAACAAAATATGTTTAGCGTAAACAATGCAATTTTTTTTTCGCTTTGCTTTGCTTCACTTTTACATTCAATAAACTTATTTTAAAATTAATGAGAAATACACAACGTATCGGACATAAACAATAAAATTACATTGGAAACTTTTACACAAAACATTATTATGTGCTGAGTCACCATTCTGGAAACATTTGGATTTTATATCGAAAAAATTTCAATTTAACACAGATATTGGGTATTTAGAATGAGAGTAGATAAGTATTTGTGTGTAATACAATTTTGTAAGATTTATAAGAGCACGAATTTAGGTAGAAGTGTGGTAACTTGGATTGAAAAAATCGAAAAAAATTTTTTTTTTGCTTAATTCGAAAGTACAATATGTTGAGAATATACTGTGAAAATTTTAAATCGAAATTCGAAATAGGAAACGAGTTCAACGAATTTTCGAGAGCGCCGAAGTTCGGCCGGCAGCTGCAAGCGGTTGGGCAGTGACGATTAATTGACGGTGACGGTTGCTGAAACTTTAAACGCGTTTTTCTCAAAACAGCTTAAACTGGTTGTTCGACACACTTGTAGTTCTTATCGGAACTAGAATTAATTTTTTTCACCCCAAACTTTCCATTTTACAACCCTTTTTGTGCGACAAAAAAAAATAATTTTTTTTTGAAGTCCGTCATTTTGTTATTTTTCGATAAAATTTTATAATTCTAGTTCCGATCAGAATGACATATCTATAGATTAAGACTAATTAAGAATTTTTGTATTTCAGATGTCCCCAAGAGTCAAAATCACCTGGGCCATCCACGTGCTTTTTTTGAGGCGCCAAATTCAAGTAATAATAATAATAAAACAAAATTTAATTTAATTAAAAAAAATTTTTTTACCTTAAGATGTAAATAAAAACATATTAAAAATTTAAAACTTTTCAATTGTTCTTTCTCAAAAAAAAAAAAAAACCCTCAAAAAATAGGCATGAAAAACAGCGCGAGTTACCAGACTACTACCTTAAGTTAAGACTTCTTAGTGGTTTTCGGGATTTTTTACGATTTATCATAAAAATAATAAAATATACGCGGTGCATAGGAATTAGATATAAAAATCACACAAAGAAATATTTAAAAACTTCATTACAGTTCAATCCAGATTGTAAGAAAAGACTTTATAGAAAATACTTAACTTAAAACATTAAAACCTTCACGATTTTCTTAGAAATTGCTTTTCTTGACAAAATAAAACATCAATTTACACATGAGAATATTTTATTTCCTATTTATACTATTATAAAAATTGTAATAAATACATCTGTAAAAAAGATTTAATGGTGCAATAACTTATATTCTTATGCAGTGTACTGATTTAATGTTTAAAAACAACTAATAAGTCAGTTTATTGATAAATTATCGTAAATTAATGTTTAAATTTATTACTTTTCTCTTGCTTTTCATTTATTCACATTATGCACTTTAATGCCCATTTTTTTCAAACCGCATAAAAAAAATTGCTCAAATAAAAAATCGACCCCATGAATGAAACGTCAACTTTATGAGCCGTCCTCTCTTTTCACGTTTCAGTACGGAAAAGTATCTCAAGGAATTGAAATTTCTGGAATGTGATAGTCAAATAAATTTAATGAAATTACGTATAAAACTTTCCGAAATTTTTTCTACGGAACCTCAAAAATCAGTAGTAGCTTAAATAAACATGGCTACTTACAATTAGATAATATTACACAAGAAAGGAGTGCAGCTATTGTAAATGGTTAAATAAAAAATCTTTTAAGAGCCAATAAAACTTCTTCAAATATACATATAAGCAAGCGGTGTTCTTTTTAAAAAAAAATTCAACCCTAAAACTAATTCAGTGTCTACTACGAATGCCTTATCAAACACAAATATCGAATAAACTGACATAATAAACATAAGGCGGTTTGTTTATGTGTGCTAGGTCGGTGGGGCGAGGGGTTTTGACTAATAGTTTGTTATAATATGATAGTGTATATGTTTTGTGTTAACAACCCTTATATTATAAATATAAACAAACTTTAATTTATTAAACAAAGAGGGTAATATCATATTAATTAACGTATCTATGCAACAGAGACACCACCTAGACGTATTTGCCGACGTAATTATACCTAGTAAAATAATATTTAGTCGAACAAAGGAAAAATTTTATTAAAAATAATTTCTTTCTTTCAAAATTTATACGTTCTGATGTATCAAATGTTCTGATGTGAGTCAAAAATTTATAGCCTTAGATGAATTTATTGCCCCAAAAGGGGGGGACAGCCGGAGTTGTAACTTGGTGTGCCGAGTCTCAAAAAAGGGGACTCATGTTTATTGGTAAGAACTCCGTGTAAAAGTGCAAAAATGTGTTTTTTTGTTGATCAGTTTTAGCGAATTTCCAGAATGGAATTCAGCTATTACAGCCACTGCCATAACGCAACTTGAACCCGGGACCATGGCAGAAATTTGTTTTGGGGTCCCTAGGAACCGAAAATAATATTCACTCATATATATATATATATATATATATATATATATATATATATATATATATATATATCCGCACGATAACTCTCGAACGAAATGTCCTACTACTACAAAATTTGGTGAAAATGTTGGAAGTCCTAAACTCTTGGATGAGTTCTTCAGCCAGATCCGTCGGATGCCAGGAACGTGGTTCTTGTTCTTGCAGAAAATTAGTTTTTTGCCAAAATTTCCACTTATTCAAAAATTTTTGCGAAATTTTTTTACACCATTTAAAAGAGAAGAACAAATTACATAAAAAAGGTCTTTAAACTTTTTTTCTATCTCAACTAGTTTCCGAGAAAAACTAATCTTTATAAACGGAAATTCGCTATGTTATGCAGGATGCTGCGACAGGGGTATTTTTTTAATAGGGAAAAATTGTCAATTTTGGCTATAAGCGAAAATGCTAGACCGGTTGAGAAGAGTTAA